>UELV01091340.1:0-14198 GCA_900490015.1 Megastigmus stigmatizans
TCGCCATAGCCGCAGCAAGTGCACACACACACTTATATATGTGCGTGTATATACGCGCGAGTGCATGTGCCGCACTAGTGCACCGCGAGACAAAAAAAAAGAAAGAGGGAGAGAGCGAGGAAAGAATCGATAGGCGATTATTGCCGGTATAATATAGGTACGTGTCGACGCGACCGTGATTTGTGTGCATATATATACGTACAGCGAAAAACGAGTGGTCGGGCCGTTACGCTCATTAAAATATGTTCAATATTCAAAGAATCTGAATATCCGCGAAAATCTCTCTCTCTCTCTCTCTCTCTCTCTCTCTCTCTCTCTCTCTCTCTATCCGCTGCAGGTCTACAACACGCCAAGTTAATTTTCGTGTCGAGTGGACTTCTTTCTTTTTCTCTCTTGCGCGGGCGCGGGTAATACGAATTTGGGGGAGAAATGCTCGAGATCTGAAGTAGCTTGGCGTATATGTACCAAACCGATATATATATATATATATATATAGAGAGAGAGAGAGAGAGAGAGAGAGGAATGGGCGATGTGTATATATATATATAACGAGCGACAAAGAGGAAGAAGTATACCAGACGCGCGCGGCCGAGCGCAAGGTTATTTTCCGTACGCGTGTGTGTGCGTGTGTGTGTCGCGATGTGCACGCTAGCAGCGAATGACGCAAGATACGTATAATAGTTGAGCGAGCGGTGCGAGCAAACCGGTTCGCGCTCAACCGAGTACATATGCTCCACGCGAGTTATAACGCATACGCACGTGTTTAGGAAAATTGTCGCTATATCGTACGTCACGAGGTTGCGTTCGTGCTATGGGAAATTTGGGATGTGCCGATTCGTATATACTATATCCATTTGGCTCCTGGCATTCCTTGTCGGTATAAATTGTACCTGGATCAATAATGATCGAGTAATCGGAGAATCGCATTTACTCGTCGAATCAAATCTAAAACAGCTGACACTCCATAACCAAGTCGAAAGAGACGATTTCAGTAATTTGACAGAAAGCAGTCTTACATTCCTTGACAATTTCACAGAGAGAGAGCACGTCAGGAGCACGCTAGACAGTATGTACAATAACACGTGCACCTCGATTTCTTTTTCGGAGCACCCACACGCACACAAGACGACAAGAGCGCGAAGAACAAGAAAAGAAAGAACCGAGCTCGAGCGAGCGATAGAGCAAGTAAGCATGCGAGCTACGAGCGAGTATATATAAGCGAGCCCGAAGTAGTATAAGGACAGGTTCAGTGCGACCCTTGCCTCCCCTCTCTCCGATTCTCGCCCACACACATGCTCTCAACGATCCGAACGACTCTCTCTCTCTCTCTCTCTCTCTCTCTCTCTCTCTCTCTCTCTCTCTCTCTCACACGACACGAGAAGTTGAAAAAAGAAAATGCCCTTTGTGCTTGACGGACAAAGGATGCGCAAGGTCGAGGCGTGCGCGCGTTTCGTAACATTTAAAGAGATACCCGTCGCGCTATAAGAATCATCTGGTGTGCGCGCGCGTGCCTCCAAGTGGCTTACATTCCCTCTCTCCTCTTCTTTCTTCGTCTTATATCCCTGTATATAAATTCAGACCTCTCAGCTGACTGTATTTCTCGCTCTATGCCGTGTCTGGAGACATCGTGTCGTCAAATTTTTCTCCTTTCGATTTGGGATAACGTCTCTTCAGTCGCCGATAGCATGACGAAAATTACGAAGTAGATCAAAAGATTATCTTTGGTGGATTAGAAGAATCGCTACGAGATCTAAAATCACGTGGCGTACACAATAGTCCGGACGAAAAACTTTGCTCAATCTCTCAATGTTGTATCGCTGATAACGAACTGTAACAAGCGCCTGATTTAATAAACGGTATATACATATATATAAAATAATCCGTCGCAGGTCGAAAAATTTGTTGCGCTGCCGAGGGTTCGTAGCTGTGTGTGCTTATTTAATCCCATTCAATGAAAATTTTCCGAGGCGCGCGCGCGTGTTAAATCTGCATAAAGTGAATAATGCCGCTAACGAACTGGTCGACGTATACACGCGCTCTTAACCTATCTACCACGCGTATATAATATATTATAGAATCGCGACAGAAGTCGAACATCGAAATTCTAGAGTGAAATTGTGAAAAGATCTCGACGTGCATCTCTTTATACGTTTTCCTTGTCGATGATAGAACGAAAATCAGTTGGTGCGCGAGCATTGCAAGAAGCTGCACGGCGCCAGTAGCGACGATAGAGGAAATTTTATTGACCCCCTGCGCCTGCACACACACCCACACACACACGCACCAGCAGCTGCTGCACCAGCACTCGGCGAGACTCGCATCTTCCTCTTCTCCTCTATAGCTAGTGTAATACTGTTCGTTGCGGTTGCATACGTGTATATATATATGCAGCCGCGATAATCGAGATTCGTATACGTCAGTCGGCAACAAGTATATATACAGGACATCACGTATACATATTGGCCCGCGCGCACACTCGCGTGTTCAATGGCGGTCTAAGACTGTGTGTGTGCGCGAGAGAGAGGAGCAAAATTTATGCGCGTACTCCCGGATGACGTCACTGGAAAGTGAGCCCCTCCTCTTGGCCGCGAGCGCGCGCGCGCGCCACCACCACTTCCCACGGGAAATTTCTTTGCTGGTCTTTTAAGTTTTTCTTATTCTCTCGCACGCGCTTTCTTTTTTTTTCTTTTTTTCTTGTATTGTTGTCCTCGAAGTTCTTGCCTTCCTTCCGTATCGCTTGCCCTTTGTTATATTGGTCCATTGTGACGAAGTCTCAATTTTCGAGTTTATCGAGACGAACTTTGGAAGATTCGTTAGGGCGAGTCTTTCGTGAATTACGGCCGAATAATTTTCACGATTAAAGCTTACTTTTCGTAGAAAATCTTTCTTTTTTCTTCGGGTGTACACGATAAAATGTAAGGTGGATCGAGAGAGACAGAGAGAGAGAGAGAGAGAGAGAGAAAGAGAAGGCTTTTTCGTGTTCTATTATTGGATATATCAAAAATAAATCCAGCCATCTCATTTGTGTTTGTATCGTTAGAAATAACAATGCAATGTTCGTCAGTGCAGCGGTGGTTAATGCCGAGGCTCCCTTTAGGTACGTTGCCAAAAACTACTTTCTTTAATAAATCTCCTTTCTGGCTGCTTGTTGGCTGATCTCCTCCTCTTGTTGTTGTTATGTTAGAAAATAAAGAAAAAATAATATACTAATAACAGTAAAGGTACGCGATACAAAGCGGTTGACGTTCTTTTTTTTTGTTGTCGAAGGCTATCCGTTGAGAGACAGTGAGAGTCCAGTTATTAATAGGATAATGAGAATTTATTTATAAGATATTTTCTCGAAAATAGGGTACGGTATGGTAGCGATGGATAGAATATTGTTGGTTTTCCATATAGGCGACGCGTCGGTCGCCGTCACCGCCGATCGGACGACCGAATAAAACATACAAGACCGCGTCGAGGGGATATTAATTATTGAATCGAATGCAAAAAGGGTATCAAATGCAGGTTATTAATGGGATTCCAGGCTTAAAAATAGAACTATAACCGCGCGACTATACGTAAATAAAGTAGCTCGAAATCGAGGATATATTGCTGTTGTTATACGTATACGTGCTACTGAAAAATTTGAGTCTATTCTATAAAGAACAATTTTGTCAACTATACGATAATTGTATGTTATACACGTATTTTTATACTCAGATATTTCGAGATGATTGCAGCGGTAATAATATAACTCCAGTCCAATTTCATTCATTAGTATGAATATAGTATGAGCAATGCGATACATTTATTTTAAAAAGTGTTTTCTTTAAACGTCGTATTTTTCTAATTTGAACTCCTTTCCTTTTAACGACATTAACTTTTAAGCCGAGTAATATTGATACAGCGTTACATAATAAATACGTCAATATAAAAAAGTATAACAATTACGACGGTTATCAAGACCGAACGTTATCTTAGCCGCGCATGATAAAAGAGAAGTACACATAAATGCGCGCTGTGTGTGTATCTATAAATGACGTATCAAAAGAAGAGTCGATAACGAAGGGAAAGTCGTGAGATAATTACAACTCACGCAGATATACGGGAGAGACAAAAGCTGCGCTTCTTGGTGTAGTCGCGACAGAAATCATCGAAAAAGTCCAAAAAAAGAAGAGGGAAAAATAGAAAGAGAGAAAGAGAGAAAGAGTGAGAGAGAGAGATGTATAGAGGGTGACAAGGAAAGAAGGAGGAAATCACTTATACGAGCGTGTAACGACGGGAAAGCAAAAGCTCGAGGGGAAAAAAAGAAGCGAGACGAGAAAATAAGCGAAAACCGCGCGGGCGACGCGACACTCTGGAGTAGCTGCTACTACGCCCAGACAAAAGCTCGCGCGACGACGAATATACATTCGCGTAAGAGAATGTGGGAGGAAAAAATGTTCGATAATTTTTTTGCAAAAATTTTTCTCGTGCAATGGAAAAATAAGGATTTTTTAAATTATATGTTATTATCCTGTATCGACTATTGTTTATCGTGATTTTTATCGATTGGCTATTGTAAAATTTTCAAAATATTCGAGACATTTGATGAAATATAAGTTTGCTCGAAAGTGAAAAGCTGTAATGGTTGAAAAAACGAAACAGTTTCAAGGACTATGACTTAAAAAAGAAAAAAGAAAAGAAATATCCTATAGCTTCTGACCCGAATTTTAAAACAAAAATCAATTAGAGCCGAACGATATACAGTGACTTTTAAAAATAAAACGAAGTTTTTAAAAATAAGCGAATGCTCTCTTCCTTTTTTCTACGGCGCGTTGTTCGAATGAACACCGGTGGTCGGTGCTCATCCCTGTGGTGGTATATATTGACTTTTTTTCCCTTCTCGCGCTTCTCCTCTTTTCCTCTCCTTTTTCATTACTTTGTTTTTGCCTACGAACTTGGTGTATCCTAACTATAAGGAAAAACAAAGGGGATCGAAATAATAAGCTGTCTATAATTGTCGATGGGCATGTAAAATATCACCAGAGATCACCTTTTTACGGATACTATACCATAGCTACTATTAAAATTGATTTTATCCTTATTAGGTGTGACTTTCGTTTTTTTTTACTCAAACTTCTAACGTTATCCAACCGTTAATACGGAAGACTTTACACAGCGTCTAGAAATGTATAATGAGCAATAAATGGCTGGACGTGTCCCGCTCTTTTTTATTCACCTGATTCTTCATCAATGGCAGAATGAATTCCAGCGGATAATGAGGTAAATCGTTCAATATCTCAAGATTTTTGCAATTGCAATCACGCGCCACCGTCAATGAAATAAAGGAAAAAAAAACCGACGCAATCGCACCTCACGATCACGAGCGCAGCGATTATAATGCTCATATGCACACAGATAGGTATCCGTCTGCATCGATAAAACAGGAATCTACGTCGATAAACGTCATCCCTCGCAGAAAATGAGATACACACATTATGCCCCGCCATATATACATATATACACGGACGCTTCGAGTGCAAGAGTTTCATTACGCAAGACGCACCCGCACAACTCGTTCATTATGGAGATTATGTATACGGCGTACTCTCATAATCTGTTAAAGAGAGCCGCGCGGGTTTCGGTAATCGTTTAACTTGATGCCCTGTTTATATACATCGCTGGCGACGCTTGACATAAGGTGAAGAAGAGAGACGTAAACGGGGGTAAGGCCGGATGGAATCCAGCCGATCGCGAATCCGCGACATTTGGATTTCTATTGTAATTGTACACACCTGACGTCTCTCTCTCTCTCTCTCTCTCTCTAGCTATGGCTTGCATTGTGTAATGAGCTGGAACATCGAAGGTTAACAGCTGCGTTACACAAGGGCAGCACAGACGAACGCCGCCGCGTTACGCTGAAAAATGTTGGAGTTCCTCGTTTACGGTTAATCGGGGATCTATAACAGTCGCGTTGTTTAGCTTGAATTGTTCACGGGACAGGAAGTTAATGGGCTGTTCAAATATTAATGATACAATTCGTCGATCTTTAGTTTTAGTTCCTATTGATAAGCAAAGAAAATTTATGTTTTAGGTCGCCCACTAGCACAATTCATTCACTATTGGCAAACTCTGCTAAAGTAATAATAGGCTCTTTTCACCGGTAGTTCTACTATCTTTGATTCACCACTAGACTCGGAATCGTTTAGAATTCGCAAAGAATACGAGACTCTAATCTCGCCTCGCTTAGAGCATTGCACCACATAATCGGAAATGGGAACAAACAGGAAAAGAAAGCTCAAAAGCTCATCCATTTTATTCCCCTGCTCTTCCTTCTTCGCCACCACTTCTTCTTCTTTTTAGCAATAAAGCCGCAGACATTTAAGATTCCGCCGAGAACAAAGAGGCGAAGCCCTTTTTCCCCGTCTGAGCTCGAGTCATCAGAAATTCACGAAAAGCGCCCCGCCCCGAGATAAGAAAGCTGTTTTTGCCTCTTCGGGAATTTTGAATTTGAAATTTCAAGTCAAGCAAAAAAAAACAGCTGGTAAGGAAATGGCTGTTAGATGACCGTTTAATAAGTAATTGCTGCGCGCTAATCGTCTTACAATATCAAAGAGCTTGAACGTTATGCTGTAAATACAGTTTGTAACAATGCTGATTGTCGAGTGTAAACAAGAATAACGTTATTATAATGTTTGTGTAAGCATATATGATTGAAGAAATCCCCATTCGAATAACGACATATCTGTGAGTGCAAAATAAATTACAAAATAGACTTTAAAGTAACTCGAGAGATCTTAAGTTCTCGATTGTATTATCTGAAATGCACGCGAAATCTTTGTGAAGTAAAATTTCTTGTAAAAGTCGTATAGTAAATAACGTACCGATATCGAGCGTACATTTAAAGAAAACGTAACAATTATCTCCTAAAAGGTTTTGTATAATTATCAATCCATTACAAAAATATAAGGAAAAAGAAAAAGTAAGTGTAAAATCCGCAAACAGTACGGGGAGCACATAACGCAACTGTACAGGGTGAACTTTTCTTTTACAACTCGCAGGTACACTTTGCCCGGGCTGTGCGGAAAGTTCATTAAGACCTTCGGAGTGTATAAGAGCCCCCCTCGTCTTTTGCCCGTTGGTCTTTCCTTTTTCTCTCATTCTCTCTCCCTCGGATCCTTCTACAACGCAGTCGACGAGCGCCAGTGTTTATAAATAAACGTTGAACCAAGACAAATCCCTGAAAAGCTCGAATATGGAAAGGCTCGTTTCTTCTTTCGCTCTCTTTATCTCTCGAAATATACATTCATAATCCCTCTTTGTTTCTAACCTAGACAGACGCGAATAGAAGAAATCTTCCGCCTGAGTGATTAAATTGGTATATATATACATTATATACATATATGTACATATATATACATATATATACATATACATAACGAAACAATTGAAAGAGAAACAAACACAGATTTCGGGCGAAGCTGCTACACTAAACAAATAACAAAAGACCTATAGTCCCGAGATCAGGTGTGTGTATACATACAAAAGTTTCGAAATTATCGTCACGCGACGCACGTATAAACTTTAAAGCTTTTCTAACGCCTCGCATTTCGTTTTATACAGAATGTACGAAGTGTGTATAACGTCTGTTCGTAATGCTTTGGATTACAAAAGAAAAAAATGAGTTTACAGTGCAGTAGGTAGGACTTTCGATGATCGGGTGGGTCCATATATCCAATCCAGGAAATTATCATATTTCGACGTCCATATAAAAATCGAGATTCACTATAGAAAAACAAATAATCGTAGCCTCGACATTCCAGAGACTCGTGAATTTCCGGGCATGGGAGGGGGGGGGAGGGGAGAGGTTCAAGAACCTCCGAAACGAGACGGCAGCGTTTAGTGAGACAAAGCGATGCTGTTCGCAAACTCGTGAGAAAAAAACAAACAAAAAGGGGACTCTTGTTAGGGGATTGTTGCTATACTACCGCGAGCTTTTCCAGTAGTATAACAAACGATTGTTTAAAGAACAACAACTCATCCTACTACTACTGGTGCTACTTTGTTACGGAACTACATGGATCGCTCCTACCTGTTCGCAACCACCAAGGATTACATTTTGGAAAAAGAAAAGCCATATAGTAGTAGGAATCGCGAGGCTGTGCCTAATAATAAAGTAACACAGTCACAGTGTGTCTGTGTCTGTGTGCGTGTGTGTGTGGGTGGGTGTGTGTGTATAGTCGGAGGGATTGTCCGGTGGCCGTACCTGGGGGCAACGATATCTCGCCACGCTCTTGCGATCGATCCCATCGGCGCGAGCTTTCTCCCCTTTACCGCTGCTGCTGCTGCTACTGTCGCTGTTGCTGTTGCCTCTGTAGACGACGCCGCCTCTGCTCTCGCACTACCCTCGTACTTGATAGGCTCGTCTTCTTGGTCTGCTTCGCCACGGACTCGCCACAGCACATAATAGTAAACAGCGAGCAACCCCGGACGAGTAACAATGGATCTTTCCTTTTTTTGTTGTTGTGCTCGAACTTTATTATCTGTAGCGACCGATCACGGGCCACATGTCGCGTTCTCTACGTATACGTCGCGAGAGTGTGGGGGAAGGGGCCGGTGATAGCCGACGAGGCCCGAGGAGAAAGACCGAGCGAGAGTTAATGTAGCCGCGGCGCGTAGAACAGCAAACGTGCCACACGACGGTTCGATACCGACTGGCCTAGCGGAGCTAGCGTACGGGCGCCGGCCATCTTAGAGCCGATGCTCCCTCTCCTCTCTCTCTCTCTCTCTCTCTCTCACTCGCTCGCTTGCTCCGCAGCTACTGGGGTGGGGTATATGGGAGAGAACGAACGAGAGGAAGGGGAGGCCAGAGATATCAAGCTGAGCGTACTACTGCTGCTGCTGATGCTGATGCTGCCCGTGTGCGTGTGTGTGTGTGTGTGTGTGTTGTCTATGTGGGAGCTGCCGACTGCCCAGCGGAGTGCCGACTGCCGAGTTATACACTATACCTACTGCAATACTGCTGGAGGCGCTTCTTCTTCGTGTCTACGTATAGTGTATACGCAGACGGACCCCTCCCCCCGTGTGCGCGAGATCGCGGAACCTTTGCGCTCTCTCTGGTGTGTGCTTGACTGGTGCGTGGCCGGCTACTTTTCTATTCGGCTTGCAGGTCACTGGGATTTCTTTTTGCCCCTACTTTTTTTTTTCCGAGGGGGTTTCAGCCAAGTAGGAGATTTTTTTTATACAACGTCCGCGCTGATTTAGTAATAATTTTTTGCGGTCCAAATTACTGATTGGATCTCGGATTGGATATTGCTATAGCTGCGGCTGGAATAAAACGTAGGAGAACGTAGTGGGTTAGCCCTTTCGAGCCACTACAAGTACCTCTACATGTATATTCCATTTTTTACAGTATTTTTCATTTTATTGCTCGAATTCCTTTCTTTGCCGCGGAATCATGGTATAGGCTTATCACACAAATTCTTGGGCTCGAAAAATTATAGGGTACCGATTTATATCAAATAGTATATAAAAAATTATCGTTAAAAAACTTTGACTTTTTAGATTAAGTGTACACCTAAAAAAGGGGGAGCATTCTTCTAAAGCTATGCGAATTCTTCGTTTATCCATTTTCACTATATAAATAAGTACTGGGATTGTTTAAATTTTCCATCGTGCTATCCGTAGGTTGAGGAAATGGGTATAAGATACAAGTTCGCCTCGACATTGGTGACGATGCGTCCCTATATTTTCGCAGCTCCGCTCTCGGGTCTCTGCATCAGCCACCGCCAACGAATGTAAACATGAAAATAGCTGCCACCGCAGCCGCAGCCGCCGGATATTCGAATACCATATAAATTTTTGCTCTTGGCAGAGTCTCGACGACCCCGTACGTGTATGTGTGTGTGTATAACTCTTAGCCTTTCGTCTGGCCGCGAACACACATTGTATATATACCTAAATTCATGCGCCGACTACTCTGGCGTAAATGCGAGATATATACGCTGTATACACCCCCGCTCGCTCTTATATATATATATCACCTCCACTCGGTTTTGCGGCTCGGCTCGCCGTGTTCGCCACGTTGTTCTGCGCGCGTCTTAATTTTAAACTCGATCCCTGTGTGTGCGTGTGTGTGTAATATTCTGTTGCCCCGAACGCTGTATTTATATACATCTTTCGCGCTGAAGATTGGAATTGAAGGTATAGGACACACGTCTGTGTACGTCCGAGAATATAGTGTCAGCTCGTTCTTTCTTTCTAGCCGCTAATTTTAGAGGCGATTATTTATGACGACTGGATTAATTATTGCGGGTGACAATGCGAAAGGCGAGTGAATTTTCTGGTTCGATGATCGATTATGGTTGCGCTTAAGGATATTTTCCTGGTGTACAGCTGGGAAAATGTATATATATATAAGGGACACACGCGGTTCGATAATCGATATATACATGCTATACCTGCACGTCACAATGGATCACCTGACCTTTCGTAATTTTAGCGGGGCCCCGCTGACGCAAAATTAAACCCGACATACAGGACTTGTGTACAGTTCACCTCGCGCTACCAATTCATTTTCCAATCGTTATGTATACACTTTCAATCTGTAAGAACGTCTTTCTCAATCGCAGAAAAATCGCCGCGCGAATAATTAAGATCGCTGCTAAATCTCGCTGGCGGTATATATAATATCGACGCGCGGCGCTCGTGTGATATACACAACGATATATCGATTGGCTGAAGCTCTGCTAAAAACGAGATCGAATCTAAAAATCCTTAACGATAAAGCTCGGGCGGCGGGAAGAAGGTCGGCCCCTGCGATTGTAAAAAGCCAATATCGCCCCGACGGAGACTCTCGTGTACAACAGCGGGAGAACGACAAAACAAAGCGAGTCGTAATATTATGGCCCGTGGAACAGAGAGAAGTCGGTCTCAGCTAATTTTCATGGCACATCCATTGCCCAGGGCGTGCGCAGCACACACCGAGTTTTCTACTCGCTTTCCCTCCCGCTCTCTCTCTCTCTCTCTCTCTCTATAACAGTTCCACAACGTTCCCCCGCGTTTATCGCCCCTCCTCGCGCCACTCTTCGCGCTCCACTAACGTACGTCACTGGCACCCCTCCCCCGCGCGCGCGCGTCACACTATACCCCTGTCTCTCTCTCTCACTTTTTCTTGCTCGCTGGGTGACTGGCTCGCTCCTCGGGTTCGAACTGCTGTATATACGCATGTAGACTTTGACGCCTTGGTTGGAGCGTCCCTTCGGTTTCTTTTTTCTTATTTTAGTTTACCCACCGCCTGCGCCGCCGCCGCTGCCGCCTGACCTTATCGAATTTTAAAGCCCACGCGGTGGTTCAATGCTGCGGATGAGTTATACAAGTCGACAAGTGTGTGTGTGTGTGTGGGCCGCGCGCACTGATTTTCTGGCTACAGCTATTGCCACTTCCGCGTTCCTGTTCTTCTTCGTTTCTATATAACTTCTTCTTCTTTTCCTCGACTTTTATTTTTTGTTACGAATTAGAGGTGGAATGAAAGTCACGTCTGTGCTGATACACTAGAAGGATACTTTGGATAGCGCACGAGAATTGAATCCTAGAGTCCGCAAAAACAATGGCGTTATATAGTTGTAAAGTTACAGGATACTAAATCGATATAGAGCTCTTATTTCTTGGTTGTATCTACAAAACGATATAACTAGACAATTGTAATCCTTATTTAATTCAGGTCGAGCTAAAGTATTTGGATTTTGAAAGAAGAACGACAAACAATAGCGACATTACATTTATCTGGGTCCCATCCTACGCACGCATTGAAGGCATATATCGAGGGCACCATAGCAAATAACGTAACCCTCTCACATTCTAATTCCCTACACAAACGTGTCCATGAAATCTTAAAAAAACAGTATCAAAAGATCAGAAATCGCAACATAAAACCAGGTCTGCTTAAAGGAAAAAAGTCTTTTAAAATTGATATCAATGAAAAAAAAAAGTCTCAGTTTCACAACTTCTATCTTGAATGATACGAAATAGTTACGGTCAACGGCTACAGAACAGACAATTACAACCTAGCCGCTTCCTTAGCGCGCGTTAACATCAACAACCTACATTGTTCATGTAACTCGTATTTTCAAAACCTTAACCATCTTTTATGCAACACTATTCAATGTATGACGCACAAAGAGCTATAATGTTGAAGAAATTAATGATTTCGAAAAACCATCCGCCTGAAATAAAACGTTATTTTCAAAATTATTTGTAAATTTTTACACGATTGTGATTTAAAAATATTAAATATTTCTTCAACGTATACCTTTGCATTCACAATTTTGTAATCTAACTATAGCCGCATAAACCAATAGGTTTGGGTATAAACTTAAAAAAAGAAAAGAAAAAAAAAACATGTATCGTACACTATTATTTTCCTATACAGAGTGATAAGCTGTTCTTATACCTGCTGCGAAATCACAAACTGAATCTGAGTTCAAATTGGTTCATCGGGTCACGATTTTATGCCACAAACATTTCAAGATATCGCAACTCAATACGTATTTTGAAGGGAGTATCGAATGCCATATAATACTTTAAAAAAAAATAAAAAAAACATTCAATTTTGTAACTGAAGGTAGCATGAAAGTTCTGCAGTATAAGATATCTCAGATGTGCAATTTCGTAGATGATTCATATTTAGTGTTTTGGAATAACATAAGAACATAATCTAATTTGATCTCTCTGACACAGATCTTTTTTTTTTAATTCTTGCGTGACTGTGTTACCATTTATTTGAATCAATTATCATTTATCGTCATTAATGGAAACAATGAATCCCACTATATGTTTCAATTTTCAATATTTTATCGTTTGCAACATCGACATGGCTATAGATTTTCAAATGCTCATCACGGGACTCGGTGTTCGCGTGACGTCAAAACATCGCTCAGTTAGCAGCTCTCGCACGTCAAATTCTACCTGCACCTTCCTCAATAAAGCCGTTCGTTTCCCGGCAGCAAACACGTCTGTCTATGCGAGTGCGCGCAGGTAATGTTTCGTAAGACGCGATGGCCAATAAGTGGCCCGCTGGAAATGAATTTGTATATACAGCAGCTGCGTGAGTCCGATGACGCACGAGACTCTCCTACAGATGCAGCTAGTCTACCTGGGTCCTGTTTTAGATTGTGAAATATACCTCCGACTCCGTATACCTGGAATGCAGCGCTGTATTTACTAGCTCCAAGAAAGTATACAGTTAGGAGATTAAGTTTGCGTTTTCTTCTGCCGACGAGATAAACATCTGGAGAGGATATATGCAGGACAGATATCTTGTTTCAGAGATGGTTCGATGCGTCCGAGTAGCCATACTTCAACACGTGGTTTTGTCGACAATTCAAATTAGTAAACTATGTACTTAAGGTAGCTCTATGGGTACTCTCTAGTCTACTGAGAGATGAAACGAAAAATTGTTTTAAATTCTTTATAAACATATTAAAAGTGTATCCAAATATGTATCACTTCCTAAACTAATTGTGAAAACAAGATTTTGCTTGTTTTGTTAATAAATATCTTTTAATTTTACACGATAACCTATAATAATTTGAAAAGCTGAGTAATCAATCTATTAAAATTTAGTTTTTCAATAATGGCTTAGATCGCTATCTATAAAAAAATCTTTCACTTCTTGTCTCTCAGAGTGCCTGTCTCATAAGGGCTAAATGTTAAATACCTCAACTTTAATTAACAATATTTTAAATTTTTACACGATAACTCACCTCAAAATTTACAAAATATATTCAGTAAATCCTCCTGGATATTTCTACGCAATTATTTTTTGTCTTAGGAAGTTGGATTAACCCTGTAGCTACCTTAAAACAAAAATCATGATTTTTATGAATACTTTAAACATCTAAGTCATAAAAAATCGCAATACTATTTTTTTTTACATTTGTTAGAAGCTTTATTTTTTTTAAAGCTAATTTAGTTTACTTGTCTGCTGCAATTTATTAATTATTAATCTTAGAGAGTTTTAAGTTTCTTTTTTAAGATGTGTGTTCATAAATAATATTTCTTATCCTTTAAAACGTCCTTTTACGGATAGAAAAGTGCTTTCGAGTCATAAACTTAAGGGAGTTCTCTCGATAATTGAATTGATGATGTTATTGACTTACAAATTTTTATGTAGCAAGGTAAATGATTGAAGAAGCTCCAGTTAAAATTTCACGAGGCTAGGATACCCCAAAGCC
>UELV01091354.1:0-14507 GCA_900490015.1 Megastigmus stigmatizans
ATTCTATTTCCCTTTAAATTTATTCAAGTTTTTTTTGTATTTTTTCAAATTCTAACATATACTTTAAATATAAAATCTGTTAATTGTACGCACACACAGTACGATTCAGATTATACTAATAATTATATTTAATCATTTAATATAAATTTTGTTAACCGTACGCACCCAGTACAATTCATTCATACTATATTTATCTAACATATACTTTAAATATAAAATCTGTTAATTGTACGCACACACAGTACGATTCAGATTATACTAATAATTATTTTTAATCATTTAATATAAATTTTGTTAACCGTACGCACCCAGTACGATTCATTCATACTATATTTATCTAACATATACTTTAAATATAAAATTTGTTAATTGTACGCATTCAAATCACTAAACTGATTATTTCTTTCAGCTGTTTTTATAATAATACATAAGTACTTTGTGAATAGAAAAAAAATCACGATAGGAAGGGTCTAGTATAAATTAGCGATTCCCAATATTTAAACTAGGCAATAATAAAATCCGAGAAAATCCCAGTATTATATTTGTGAATTTTTGTTTATTTCTCTCACTCAGCTAAATAGATCCCGAGTTATAGCGTTTAGAACGTTGGCTCAGAAACTACCGTAACAACGCGATCAATTTCTTTGATTAGGAATTGATTTAGTGAATTATTCCCTTTGCGATAGTTTTCGGACGTCACAGGGCCATCCCCGCAGCTATTAGGGCTGACAACTTTCCTGTCTCATCGTTGTGTGCCGATGCAGTATTAGGGTGATACATACTCCCCTTGGTCGATTCTGCGATAGTTGCGAAATTTCCGAACTTCTCCATCTCTGAATCGATTTTACTCAGATCCCCGGTGGATCTACTACTCACTGTCTTTTTTGACCACGGAAAAAGTCTGGAATTCATTGTCGATTTGAGGATCGTCTGTTTATTGTGTATATATTTTTTTGTGTGTGTTCGAAGTTTTGAAATGACCCAAGCTGGCTTAGACTGACTAGTTCCAAAGATCAGCCTCGAATCCGTTCGTATGGTCTTTTGTCCGAAGTTTTGAAACAACCAGGGCTTACGTAGACTGGCTAGAGCTAAAGATCAGCCTCGAATTCGCTCATTGGCGATTTTAAAACTTTCAGATTTTTCAAGACTTCTATAGTAAAGGAGAAGGAATGTTTGTCTATTTATTGTATGTATTTTTTGTGTTAGTTCGAAGCTTTGAAATGACTCTAGCTGGCTTAGACTGTCTAGATCCAAAGATCAGCCTCGAATCCACTCGTATGGTCTTTTGTCCGAAGTTTTGAAATAACCAGGGCTTGCCTAGACTGGATAGATCTGGCAATTTCATCTCACTGTCCAGTGCGTAAAAGGAGCTGGTTATTGACCGTAGACTTTAGTACCGTATGAATCCGCTCATTAGCGATTTCAAAACTTTCAGACTTTTCAAAGCTTCTAGTTGTATGAAGAGAAAAATGTTGTGTCTGTTTGATGTATCTATATATATATTTATAATGTACTGATTTTACCGCGACAAGATGGAGTGGAGAACGGAACGAACGCAATTAAAACTTCGACAATTTTGCGTGAATCGTGTAATTGAAATAATTCTAAAATATGTTTTAAATCACCAGGGAGGGTAATATAGATTCCTGAAAAAATATAAAAATGTACTTACATGCACAAAGTTATGAAGTTGATGACGTTCTTGCAGAGTTGTGTCACCTTTTCTTCCTGTCAACTTTTAGATTAAATAAAAATTTCCGATTTTTTACCCACGTCCCTCACTGACGAAACCCCACACTTAACACCAAAAACGTCAGGTATGATAACTGTGACGAGAGATTCTTTCTATGTGAATTCTGTTTCGTCCGACTTTCCGGTAACTTAATCCGGAAAGGAAATTGTGTGGGCGGGTAAATGAAGTGACGCGAAGACTGGAGAACTTTGTTCTCAGTTTATTCGCTATACGATAAATGTGTCGAGTGGTTCTAACTGCGTTGCGCGGCAATCGGCCCGTCGTTCCTCGTTCAGATGTTGGGTCGTTCTCCTCGATGCAGCCTGATGGGGCTGCTTTTATTGTGCTTGATTAGAGGTGGTAGAAGTGGTAAAAATCGCCTCGTGCTATTTTTCGTAGAGTCGGCAATTTGACTGTTGCCGGGTGAAAAAGTGCTGTGTCTGCTAAAGCATGCATTTTATGGCGTGGTCAGCTACGAGTTGCACTTCTTTGGAATGCATTTCATTGGAGTTGCACTTTATTGTAATATGATATTTCATCACCTGCGCCCTCGCAAGTGCCGCAAAAACGCGCGCAAATGAGAGCTCGACGGCATTGCAGTGAAAACAAATCAAGAAAAGATACTGATACAAAAAAAAAAAGGTTTTGGTTTAGGTACGACACTTGTAATGTTGCATTGATATCATGTAATCTGAAAATTATGTCTACTAATTTTGTAATAACATGTTGTTTGATATTTCCCATGCAACATAACGAGGTGGTACGGAAGCCTACAAGGGTTCTTACATTTGCTTAAAAATATACAAAAGGGGCCCACGCTGCAAAAAATTTATATGCTAAAGAGGGTATGCCTTTCGTTGTATATTATATTCGAAGATTGGATTCATTGGCAAAGGAAATATCGCTAAATTAACAATTTGTGCATGATACGTATACGATTACAGAAATCGCATAATATAAGATTATAATAACTGATTTATACAATGAATTCGCACAAATAAAAATATAAGATTACAAAAATTGATTTAGATAATAAATTCGCAAAAATAAAAGTATAATATTACAAAAATGGTCTAGATAAACGATTTGCAAAAATAAACTGATTTAGACAAACAATTCGCAAAAATTTGATTTAGATAAAACAATTCGCATACAAGTAAAAGTATAAAAATGATTTAGAAAAAATTCCGCATATAATTGGTTCGCAAGAAAAAGTATAAGATTTCAAAAATTGCTCTAGACAAGAATTTGCATAAATATGATTTAGAAAAACAATTCGCATAAAAATATGATCTAGACAAAAATTCGTATAAAATATGATTTTACAACAATTTATTTATATAATATTTTCGCAATAATAAGGTATAATATTACAAGGAAAATTTACATAATTCTAAATCGCATAAAATTCCTTTGACAAAATTTCTTTCGGAATATATTATACAAAATGTAAAATTAAATAAAGATCTTGGTGTGCGGTTTTCGATGATTATGGTTGATGCCATGACCATAAAAGTTCCGGATGGTGTGTTTGTATAGTTTCCGTGTGTGCATAATCATTTTCTTGGCGTGGTGTATAGAGCACCGGGAGTCCTGGGATTCTGATTTCTTCTAGGCTAGGTGGTCGATCGGTCATGTTTTGGACTCTTGGATGATTTTGGTTGAGCCTTCCCCTCTGCTGTGCTGATTTTATTTGTATATTTTCCATATTTTGGTGTGAAGAGTTGTATAAATTGAAATTTTTTGATTAAATAATAAAATGAGTTCAAAAACTGCATAAATTCATAAAAATTGAAGAACTTCATAAAATATGTATATTCATAAAATTTCTTCAATTTTTATGAATTTATGCAGTTTTTGAACTCATTTTATAATTTAATCAAAAAAATTCAATTTATACAACTCTTCACACCATAAGACATCAATTACAAACAATTTAAGATCAATTACATCAAAATTGATCAATCCGTTGGACCTGTAGGTTACGCCAAACTTCCAAATTTCATGTTTTCCAGAAAACAACTTTAAAGTTGCAGGAACCGTACATCAAAATGATGTCTTTTCTTCTTAAAAACTTCTTCTTCTGAAATATAAAAAATATATTCATTATGTCAGTACATTTTAAATTATTGAATAAATAACATACCTTGAGTTCCCTGTTGACGAGTCGAATGTCAGAGCACGAAAAACTTCAATCATTCCTGTCCTATTTATATATTTATAAATATTGTGAAATAACTGTTGCTACAACATTACAAAAAATTCTCTGTCTCTCTTGATCTCTGGGTGCAGACACTAGACCTGTAACTAAAAGAAAAGATTATATTTTACAAAGTATTTTTTCTTACAAGAAATAAATCTTATTTTATTAAAAAATGGGTTTTTACTTATCTGACAAAATCTAGTTGTATCCACTTCTCACTCATCGCCAATTGATTCAATGCCTTCACTGAAAATTGCAGTAAATAAACAATTACTATTTCACCTTACTATACTGGAGCTATCCGCAACAATCCAGCATCACTAAACAGAATGATTAGAGGCATTTGGGCCATTTGGTAGCACAAGGCTTCCACTGATGAATATCCGAAACACCAGTTCTGTTCAATTCGTAAAAACTCTTGGTGTAAATGCGAACGAGCTGTAGCTCTGAACAGTTTACACGAATTCCACCACAAAAAACATACTTCTACAAGCAGTTGTCTATAGCAGCAGACCATTTCTCTCTTGAAACGTGGTTTTGGTGAACAGACACAGAACTCAAATGAGTCTTCAACATTTTGTAGAAAATCTGTCCAAAACCATTTTTGTCAGCCTTGACTCGTTGAAGCTGGGAGAAAATGTTCTTGAGTCAGTCTCCTTGCTCGTCTTGCCTCCAGAGAATTGGCAAGAATCTTCCGCATAGCATGAACTTTTATCATCACTGGTTTGCACACAACGAATACAAGAGTGCCCAGGCATGATTCCGAACACTTTCATAATCTTCTAAAAACTGGTTGTTCTATCGTAATATATTGTAACAGGAAATATTAAACCAATTTTTAAAATATTTAGTCAACTAAAAAAAGTTTTTGAAGAAGTTTCTACATAAAGTTATTAAAACTTTTATAGTTATTTTGGTTAGAGGAAGAAGATGGCCGCCGTCCAGTAAACACGTGTAGATAGTTTATGTTCGGAAAAATAGAGTAGAAAGTGAATTTAGAGGAAAAGTTGAGTGCTAGTGAGCAAAATAACGAAAAGTGTAATAAAATCTTCGGTTTTAAAAGAGTTGGGAAAGAAAGATAAAGACAATAAGAGAAGAAGGTACAGAGAGAACTCAGAACAGAAAAGTAAGTTTAAAAAGGACTAGAGAAATGAGGGGTAAGGGAGATTGGAGATTGAGAAATGGGATTTATAGAATAATAGAAGTAATGAAAAGAGAAATAAAGAAAGGAAAAGACACAAGGGGGAAAATGAAAAAGGCGAGGGAAATATTGGAAGACGTATTAAAGGAAATACAGGAAGAAAGAGAGGAGATAAAAGAGCGTATGGAGGAGAGCAAGAAAAGGAATGACAATAAAACAAAGGAGATAGGGGAAAAGGTAAAAAAATACCAGGAAGAAATGGAAAAACTAAAGCAAAAATGGGAAGGATACGAGATTAGATGCAAAACGGAACGGAAAAATGAAGACGAAAGGTTGGAGGACATAGAAAAAAGGATAGAAGACTGGGAAAAAAGGATGGAAAATTACAAGAAGCTTACAGAAGAATATGGACGAAAAAGGATTAAAAACAATGTAATTATAACAGGGATTGAAGATTGGGATGACGAGAGTAAGATCGAAGAACAAGTCGAAAGGTGGTTTGAAGGAAAGTTCGGAATCAATCCGAAAATAAAAAGAGTGTCGAAAATAAGGACAAAGAAAAGTATGATAGGAATAGAATGTGAAAGTTGGAGTGAAAAAATGAAAATTATGGTGAGTAAAAAAAAGTTAAGAGGAACCAGGGTGTATATAGAAGGGGATCTAACAAAACAGGAAATAGAAATGCAGAGGGGAATTAGAGAAAGGAAAAAAATAGCGATCGAAGGTATGAGATCAGGAAAATTTAAAGGGGAACATATAATAGTAGCATACGGGAAGCTATATATTGGAGGGGATATTTTGGTACGGGACGAAGAGGAAAAAGGTTTAAAAAAAGGTTTAACCTATTAATTTTTGTTAATGAAAGAAAAGGGAATTGAAGAGGCATAGAGAAGAAGAGCGAGAAAAAGAAAACAGAGGAAGAAAATAAAATAGAAGAAGAAAAGAGAACGGAGGACTAGGATAGACGAAAGGTACAAAAAAGAGCAAGTATAGGAATCAAAGAAGAGAAACACGCACCAAGCAAAAAATGGTAGAAAAAGAAAGGAAACTACTGGAGGAGTGAGAGAGAAAATGGACATAGATAAGGAAGGTATAACTGCCAAAATCGAGACAGAAAGAAGGAAAGAAAGAAGTCAAGGATGAATAATAAAGAAGAGAGCAGAGTTGATTAAAGACATTAGAAAAAATAGGATGATATAGAGAGCAGGCAAGATAGAAAAAGAAAAAGAAATATGAAATAGAGCGAGAATAGGCAAATAGGAAAATGAAGTATTTTAGAACAGAGAGATAAATGCTGGATGGCGACCAGAAGGAAATAGGCTAAGGAACAATACATTTGTATATGTAAAATTTGTAAAACTTAAAGTTAAATAAAGATACTACTACTACTAGCTATTTTGGTTAGAACTATTTTTTATGAATGAATAGATGAAAGTTTATCTATTTATTCACTCACCAACTCACGATCTCACGAGTGATCTACGATTAAAATCGTAGTTTTATTAAATAAAGGTAAATATTTATACCTATGAGTGTTAACTTCAAACTAGGTGTCAAAGTGGCAACTACATGCATCTATACGTATACTACGCATATAAGATACCTAGAAGCAGCCATTGTAATTTATATTGAAATTAACTATATATTATCTTTACATAGATGCGGAACACGGAATAGATTATAAGGAATAAAGACGTCACATCTATAAGTATGACTATGGCCTTTATACTTTAGACAAAAATATTTTTCACGAATGTCGAACATAGTTTATGCTTGAAGCGCATTTACATCTAATATACACTATAACCACGCTCGTTGCACCAGCAACTCGAATTTAGCACAAACTACATTTACAGATACTACTATATACTAAATAGATGCAGGGGCCATTATAATTATTAAATTTATTTATTTTTGGGATTCCTCTATCTATCCCTTTTACGCTTTCATGCCTTACGTATAAAATGCATACCTAGTCACATATATAGAATATCTAGAAGTGAAATAACAGAGAAACGTAAATTATAATTATTTGATGAAAAATTTAAAGATCTGCTATTTTACATGTCCACTGTTTCTTCTATAACTTTAAGACGACATTAAATTTCGATAAACGAGGAACCGGACATTATTCTACGAGAAATTTGCTATCTGAATAGATAATTAAAAAAACGATTTTTTGAAAATTTTTAGGTTTAAGCCCCCCTTAACATCAATCATGTCCAAGTAAAAGCAATTCTGAGAGTTTTGCGTACCCACAGATGTTTTAAAAAATTGCCGAAAGATAGTCGAACTCTATTAAAGACCAGACAGGATCGTATCAACTTTTTACCAATGGGCTCTGGAATTTATTGGAATATCGGCTTCACAAAATCTTTACAAGAGCATCTTTTGCTGTACAAACGCGATCAAATTCCAAATGTCATAGAAATAGAACTAAGTACTGATGGATTATCTTTAAGTAAAAGCAGCCCTTTGCAATTCTGGCTGTTGCAATATCGAGTCATTAATATTCGTGATTTCAAACCTTTAATCCTAGGTATGTATAAAGGACCTGATAAACCTTTAAATGCTTATGAGTTTTTTCAATGCTCTCTCAACGAAGTACAAGAAGCCAAATGATTAGGAGGAATACTATTAAGAAACCAACGAATTCCATTCATTTTTAAATCTTTTGTCGCTGATGCTCCTGCGAGAGCTTTAGCGTTAAATTACTATGGCCACAATTCCAGTAATCCTTGTTCGAAATGTAAAGTTATTGGATTTCGTTACGAAAATCGAGTAATGGTGTACATAGGAATAAATCATGAAAAATATATAGATTGGATGAAGATCATCTAAAACCTGCAAAAAGTCTACTGACAGAACTATCTATACCGATAGCTACGAGGGTTCCGTTTGAAATTATGCATCTAGTATATCTCGGTGTTACGGTCAGACTTTTAGATGCATGGTTTTCTGGAAAACTTGGACTTGCAGCTAAGTTACCAAGTATCTTTATTAATGAAATTTCTTCGCAATATGTAAACTTAAATACATTGTGTCCAATTGAATTCGCTCGCAGGCCGAAAACTCTAAAAAAATTTAACAGATTTAAAGCAACCGAGTTACGACATTTTCTATTGTATGCTGGACCTATTGTATTATTCGGAGTCCTTAAAGAAACATATTATTATCATTTTTTGCTGCTCAGTGTGGCAATGCGTATTCTCGTTTCGCCTAAGCATTCTAAAAAGCAATTGGAAATCGCGAAAAAATGCTTAAATACATTTGTTACGCATGCGCAATATTTATATACATCAGTCTTTGTTAGCTATAATGTGCATGCGCTTCAGCACTTGGTAGACGATGCAACGGAACCTGGACCTTTAGAGAGCTGCTCTGCATTTATTTATGAGAATAATATGCCTCTTTTCAAAAAGAACATAAGAAATCATCCACGACCACTTCAACAATTTGCTAATCTTTTGAAAGAAAGAAACCGTATTCACACTCCTAAAAGTAAAGAAAAACCTCTAAATGAACGGGTTGCAGTTGAGCATTGCAACGGTCGAGTACCCGAAGATGTTGAAGAAGGTTATAAGCAATATAACAAATATGAATCGAAGAGCGTCAACTTCGTTTTAGATAATTGTAATAGATTTTGCAATCTAAAGGACAATTCTATTTGCAAAATTGAAAACATTTTGACAAGAAATAATCGTATTTACGTGGTTCTACGAAATTTTTAATATGTAGATAATTTCTACGATCAGCCTTTACAATCTTCGAATGTTGGAGTGTACAAATGTCGAAGCTTATCAGATTATATACAGGTAATAAATATAAAGCATATAATGTGTAAATGTTACAGCATGACAAGTTGGTCTGAGTCATTTGCTTCGACACATATCTCACAAAATAATGACGCTGAGTGGATTATTGCAACTTTATTAGACCATTCATAAGCAAACCTATCGTTGTAGATGATTAAATACATGTTCTGAAAGATGATGGATTATAGGGATGCCCTATCGAATTAAATTTTTTTATTATATTCAGTAGGGTAGAGCGGGGTAATATCGGTCACTGGGGTGCTTCCAACCAGCCGTATTCTATGTTTATGTTTATGATATTCCGTGCGCAAAAGTTCATACGATGGTGAAATTACTTTTTCGTCACTCTAACCACAAAATCGCATGTTTGATGCGACTTTACGGCTCTCGTGATGAAAAATACGGTTCGAGACTAGGGCGTAAGAGGATTTTTCCCTCACTCGAATTTTCGACCTCGCTTCGCTCGGCCGAAAAACGTCTCGTGAATGAAATAATCCTCTTCCGCCCCCGTGTCGAAATGTACTATATCGCACTTATAGTATCGGAATGTAATATTTCCATACTCCTTGCGTAAGATTTGATTCTGCCATTTACGTAAAAATATTGTACGCAACACGTGCATACAGGTTATTTCGATGAGGATGAAGGTCGTCGCCAAGTGTGGCAATAATATTCACTCTCGTCGATAATCTTCTTCGTCCACTGGTTGCGTACTGTACTATTTTGACGCCTAGGGTGTAAAACACGATTTTGCGCTTCAATTTGTGCTTCTAAAATGCGATTATATTTTACGCTCCAAGAGGGCAAATATTTATGTTTGACACGGAGACAGCGATAGATACTTGATTGTAGATAAAAAATGTACTATTATACCTCAATACCAGTTTTGTATCAAACTAAAAGTAAAATATTACTTATATTAAATTCTAGGAACAATTAATTATTTCAATAGTTATATCCAAGATCTTAATTTTCAATGTACCGAACAGTGTTAGCTTTGTTATTGTAATAATCCAGAAACTCTCTAAACATACATAATTCAAAGAAAAATCTGTATAATATTCTAAATTTGTTTAATCTTAATTTCGAAAACCACGTTCTTTTATAATAATTCCAGTGACACGTTATATTAAATCGCAGTCTAGGAAAAAAGGTGTAGAAAGTTACTTGCAACTTTTACTTTATCTAACTCTTATTTAAAAAAAACTATTACAGCTATAGTATTATGAATCAATTAACCGTTTGCGGCATAGTGGCATCCCTTGATGCCACCTATTTTCAAACAGTTTTTTGCGATTTCAAAGTAGTTTTTATTCGATTTAACTGATGTTTTTCATAATTTTATGGTCATAGGATGTTACAAAATCAAAATTCATGTGCAAATGCTTTAAAACTCTTGTTTATTTGCTAATAAATAAATTCTAAAAAACAACCTTTTTTTAAACAAATGTATGTCGCAAAGGGTTAAGCTCTATGGGTACTCTCTAGTCTACTGAGAGATGAAACGAAAAATTGTTTTAAATACTGTATAAGAATATTAAAAGAGTTTCAAAAATTTTTTCTTTAATTTTTATTTAGAGTTAATACATTAAGAAATATTACTTATGTCGACTGTACTCTACTATAAACTGACAAAGATTTTTCTATCGGTCTTACAGTCTAATCAATATTAATGGGCAATCAGATTGATCTTGTTTATAATCACCCTCACAGAATCTGAGATAAACTTATATTTAAACCTGAAAAACCTTATATTAGTAAAGGACAATCTGATCGCCCCCCACCTCATCACATTCTAAGGAATCGAAATAATGTAAATTTAATGATAGAATCAAGTAAATTAGATAACATTTATCATTCTTTATTAATTTAAGTTGTAATGGGATGTTATTAAAGGGAAGAGGGGGGTAGGTGGTGGGGAGAGTGGAGATGGGTAGTGGGTATGTAAGGAGGCTAAACACGCTTTTCATTTCAGTCCCTGAGGAGGAGCTGGAGCGGGCTCGAAACGTAGGGCGTTTGGGTGGTGGGGGGCGATCAGGTTGTCCTTTACTAATATATGGTTTTTCAGGTTTAAATATAAGTTCATTTGATATTCTGCGGGGGTGATTATAAACAAGGGCAATCTGATTGCCCATTAATATTGATTAGACTGTAAGACCAATAGAAAAATCTTTGTCAGTTTATTGATTTAATACCCTATTCTATATTATTTTTTTAAAATAAAACATTGAAAATAATTTTTCTCTGTTGATTTGACTTCGGTTTTATCCTGACATGAAAATGTGACAACGAGTATTCCTGTCGCGCCAATTGTATGACGAATGATGCCATGTTGCCAAATCTCTATCACGTCCTAAACTAACTGTGAAAATAACATTTTGCTTGTTTTATTAATAAATATCTTTTCATTTTACACGATAACCTATAATAAATTTTATATTTTTGAAAAGCTGAGATATCGATCTATTATAAACTATAGTTTTTAAATAATGGCTTAGACCGCTATCTACAAAAAAATATTTCATTTCCTGTCTCTCAGAGTATCTGTCTCATAAGGGCTAATGTTAAATACCTCAACTTTAATTTACAATATTTTTAATTTTTACACGATAACTCGCCTCAAAAATTGTAAAATATATTCAGTAAATCCTCCTGAATACTTCTACGTCATTATTTTTTATGTTTTAGAAAGCCGGATTAACCCTAGAGCTACCTTAAAAGTCCTCTATACGATCTACTAGTATCGAAAACTACTATTATATAATTAATTTTTATTTATAGCTCAAAATGTCCAATAATAATGCATTAGATCGACGAGGTCGGAAAATTATAAAGCCCAAAAAGTATCGAAGTACTGATAGTGAAGATATAAGAACATCAGCAACTAAAAAGAAGATATCAGATGGTAATATGTTGAAAGAAATGAAAAATTTTTTCATAGGCAATACACAAAGGCTTTGTCTGGTTCTAAAGAACCTTATGATGATGAATCTTCAGATGAATCATTGAATGATGACGATGATGACAGAACAGAGCATAGCGATGATGAAAGAGTAGATGATGGCGATGATGACAGATGAAATAATGATTTGACTCTTTCTCAGAAAAAAAGGATGAAGGAAATGAGTATAAATACTCTAAGCAAAAGCAATTTGTATTGAATATTGCTCAAGAAACAAATGAGTCAAGAAACAAATCTGTTGCATCACAAAAAGCCTTAGGTGAACGTAAGCAGCTTAATTACTTTGTTTACTCCAGTGGAAATTTTAAAGGTATGAAAACGTATAAAAATTTGTAGCTTTTGTATATTGTTACGTGGGATTGCGGAGATCGGTGGTTATCGAGTAATTAGGCCAGGATTTGCGTTATGATATTTATTTGATCTCGGTTCGAGAGAGAGATGTGTCTCGTCCGATCGGTCGTGTGAACATGCACTGAGCTCGGTGCTCGCGGATTCCTCACGCGAGCCCGCAAGAACGGATGGTCGTGCTTGCTGATCTCATGAAAGAAGAGCGAACTGCCCGTTGAAGGTGTCATGTAGGCGCGGGCTGCTCGTGAGAACGGAGCAGCCAAGTCGCGTATGTGACAATATAAAGATTGAATTTCGTAATTTTGCTAAAATTTTTACACATTTTCGTACATCTTGAAAAATATTCATAATTTTGATACATTTTTAAAAATCAATAATAGCAACATTTTTTAAATTTGTATCCTCGTGTAAATACATTAACACGATCTTTTGATATACCTTTAGTAGTTATGGACCCACTATGGGACCACTGTCGGAGGTGTCGAGGTGGAGGTACACGTCATAGTGAGTGAAACGTAATCTCTCTCTCTCTCTCTCTCTCTCTCTCTTAGAATATATTATATATATATAGTTATAATTAAAAAAATCAAGATTTACAAAAAAAAAACTCAAAGACAAGCAAAATAAAAAAAAAATTACGTTTTAATATAATATTAAATAAATTATCAATAAAAATTTATTAGAAAAAAGCAGCAATTATATGATTAAAATGAAAAAAGTAACTTATTTCTATTTTTTTTGTTATGGAAAAAAGGGATTGGTAAGTGATAAAGGCTGTTTTATAAATATAACAATTCTATGTAAAAGTTAACATCATTTATTATTTAGATACTTTATCAATTTACAGGTAAGTATAGGTTCGATAATTCTACTTAATCGCATAATACACATTTTAAAACGTTCAAGATCGCGAGCAAGCTGCTCCCATTCACCTCGCCGAGCAGCTCGATATGCATACTTCCACACATAAATTTTATGTACAACATTTTTAGATTCGTCGAAGCAGTTAGTTTTCATGTTTTACTTAATCTAAGATTTACAGCAGCCAAAATCTTTTCCGAGTGTAACAATAACATTTCGTAGAATAAATTTATAAATTCGCCGTCGTATAAAATTCTTACACCCTTATACTTCTCTTCGTTTTGCTTTCCTTCTACATCTTTTCTACATTTTTCTTTTAATGTTTGAATGTCTACGCTGCTTACA
This sequence comes from Megastigmus stigmatizans, assembly GCA_900490015.1. Classification (NCBI taxonomy): domain Eukaryota; kingdom Metazoa; phylum Arthropoda; class Insecta; order Hymenoptera; family Megastigmidae; genus Megastigmus; species Megastigmus stigmatizans. Next base: position 13,408 of record UELV01091354.1, read on the forward strand.
TTATTTATAACCTCCTTAAGATGACGAGCTTCGAAAATTTGTAGCTATGCATTATGAAGCGATTGACACTTATCGATAGTAAAATCAAGCGTATTTACAAATAATACAAGCGCACTGTATTTAATAGATTCTAAGTACGTTAAATAATATTCTACGCACTTCGAAACCTCCTCCAATCGGTCAAATGTTACTTTTTTGATAATAATACTACGTCTAGGTTTTTTAGTCACTGAACCGTTCGATGCGAGTGGACGTCGATCATCCTCCAATTCTATAGCTCTTTCTGTGTGACAAAATGTGTATCTCAGTGTCCACCATCGACCATAAACTTTATTATCTCGCAGATCGTCGCCGTGCCCAGCAAAATATTTGTTGATATCTAGGAAGATGTTCTTAAATGTACTCCAATTACCGACGTCAAATGGAACACCGTAGCTGTCTAATTTCCTTTTTGTAATACTAACGGTTGATAGGCGATTGTTTCTTCTAATTCTTCACCGTACTGTAGGCCAGTCACAAGCCTCTTTGTACACGACTTGTTTAAATAGTACGTGGTATTAAATATTGGATGTAGACGTTCACAACTTTCCCACTGGCTGTCCATCTTCTTTGAGTGTCTACTGGTCGACTGATTGGGAGCGAATGCCAGTCGCTCTGGTTACATATGCTCTGCATGAGGCATTGGTGGTGGTGGTATGGTGGCGCGCATGTACGATGACTAGCTCCGGTCAAGGACTATATCAATGGCATCTTAGAACTGCAGTTTTGCAAACAGTTGACGAAGCAGCCCCCGCTCCCGGTAAAGACAGTGTCAGCATTCCTGTACAGAATGTGAGCTCTGACTATCGCATCGTTTTTCTGCAAGTCGGCGGAAAAATTGTCGACAAATTTCTGGAAGCTTAACCCTGAACTCATGTAATGCAAGAACATTATACAAAATTGGCCGCACACGTCAGACGTTTCACTTTGCAATTGCGTAGCATTCCATCGGTATTGTTTACAATTTTTTCGTAAGCGATTTATATGAACCGGTATAAATGGCGGTATACCGTAGCTATCAAAATACAAAGCATGTCCAGACACGTCGACGTAAATGCTGA
>UELV01091463.1:0-21993 GCA_900490015.1 Megastigmus stigmatizans
ACTACACGTCGTATTTAAAAAAAAAAATTATAATCATATGATGCACTTATATCTATTTTAATAATTTATGCAAAAAGAAATTCCTTTTCACGCTTATTTATATTAAAAAAGTATGTTTGAAAAATTTGTGCTAGACTCTTGAACCGGGACAGCCTATATTGAACTGGGAGCATTACCGGGACAGTGCTTGGACCCTAAACTTGGACAATATAAATTAAATGTGTCCCACTATGGGTATTGGCGTTTAAGTGGGATGTAAACTGGGACAATAATTTGGCTATCACACATATCCTCAAAACTTTTGAATTCGTATTCTAGTAAATTGAAGGCACTAATTAATACAAAATGAACTTAATCATATAGTTTAAAGCATAAACATTGCGAGTGAACTGATTTCTTTTTCATATTTATATGTAATAGTAGTGTTTTACTGTTGTCCAGGTACTCGTCCCAATTTTCAGTTTGTCCCACTATTGGGTACTTTACTTTACATGTAGAGTAAAATTTATATTGTTAAAGGTGTGGTCTTTGAATGGCTATTATACAAGAAGTTAAAGACTATGCAATATTCTTATTAATAAGAATTATATGAAGTATGTATAAAAAATAAAATTATGAATGAAATGTATTCCTGGAAAGACAAACTATTTAATTTTATAATGTAGATTTTGTAGTTGAATTTGCTTTCAGTTTCATTGTATCTTATAAGCTGGTTATAGTAAAAAATTTAATGCTCTCTTAAGAGCTTTCATTGTATATTTACACATGCTACGAGGTACTAAAAGGCCAGCAGCGATATTCAAATTTCATGCATCTTATGTAAAGTTGTATGTGAAGTAGCTTTTCTATTAGCTCTTGTGTATTTATGAAAATTAATGTAAGGTTATGTTAATTTTATGAACCCAGAACTCTTTCAGTGCTTGAATAGTAGCAAGGCTTTTTTGTATTTTTGAAAAACTCCATTAATGTTGATCTCAAATTTAATCATGGTATTATTAACCAAGTCTTATTTTATGGTTTAACTGAATACGTTACAGATTATTAGTGCAGTGACTGCACCTTAACAATATTGCCTGCATTGTGAACATTCAAATTCATTCGCTGTACTTGAAATATTCTGTGTGATATTACTAAAAGGAGTAATATTATAGCAACGTGAAATATGAAAGTTTGCAAATAAAAAAAAAATTAATCTTCCGAGAATCACGTTAGTCTATAAATTCAGTGATATAACTATCTTCACTAATACTGATAAGCTACGCTTACGAGACTACAAAGGAATGAACATTCACGGCCGCGTCATACACCAGTGTCAAAATTACCAACTTATACACGGCTTATTAAAAAAAAAATCTGAGAGGAATACCTGCTTAATTTCTCTTATGCAAGAACCAGTTTTCAGATACTCTCTCTCTCTTTCTCTCTTGTATAGGTTAGGAAATTAGCGGGAACAGGTGACATAATTTATTCCGTTCACGCGTGGTGTGCTCCGCTAGTTTTCCATGATATTTTCGGAGACGAGAGATTTAGATTAGGTGTTTCCTTTCTTTAAGTGTACACCGCGCCAAAATTGAGTCTTACAAATTGGCCGAAAGGTAGCATACAGTGTATGAGCGCGTAAGGATAGACAGAGGCGGATTGTGTGCTGAAGCAACTGCACAGCGCACTAATTTTAAATGGGAGTGAATGAAACAGGTTATAATTTGTGAGTAATTTAGGGATAGAGCAGATAAAGAAAATTGGTGGCTTCCTTCAAGAGGGAACTTCATTATATCGAAATTAGATTTTATAGAGATCTTAACATATCGCTATAATCGTCTAAAAAATTAATTCATTGAATCCAAAATTATAACAAGAAAGAAAAGTTTAATACCCCCAAAGATAAATTATAAATATAAGATACAAGAGGAATAAAATAATTGCAATGAAAAGTAGAGTAGTAATGTATATTATACAACACATTGCCAAATAATCTCAAAACATTCAAATTCCTATAAAAAAATGTCAATATTATGTACACTAAGACGTTCTAATCTATAAAATTAGTTTTAAGACTGTTGCTATAAATAATATTTACATTTTATTAACCTGTTAAATGCATACCTCAAAGGATACATTTAAATTTCAGTATTGAGTCATGGAGAACATACTTTTTAGTTTAAATATTCTTTATATTATTAAGGAAAACACAACCAGACCTATATTACGTGTATCTTAATATTATTTAAGGTTTTACTTTGTTATTCACAACCTTGTAATTATCATTGTAATTGAATGATTCAATACAAATATGTATTTGTGCACACGCATTTTTTTTTTGTACAAAAAACCGAATTTTTCTTATCAGAGTTTTGAACTTCACAAACTTTCTTATTGCGTCCTGCAATGTAGTAGACTAAGTAGTTTAAATTCAACATTTTAAACTGGTTAAAGATTTGGCCATTGTGTATGTAAATTTGCATCAGGAGAAGTTCAAGTCTGCGAATGAAGTAAAAGTACTTAAAAAGTTAAAAAATTCAAATTTATTTATTATACTCGTAAAATAGCATGGAAAATATTTCAGGTATTTAAAAAAGGCTATTAGTTTCGATATTATTCGTTCTATCTTTCAAATATTGATAGCAAAAAATCAAAGTGGTAGTAAAATTGTTACTATTTTTACTGCAAAAATTTTTCTACTTCAGACGAAAAGCTCTTTATTACTTATTACATGCAATGTAATACGCTTATGTGTTTTCCTACATCGACATTAAATAGACCGCAACTGTGGAAAATCGTGATTAGAAAAAATGTGATTGGATTTGCTATTTGTTTTTAAGTTATTGATTTGCCTATAAAAATAAGTATAAGCCTTGGGAAATACATTATCAGCGGTTTTTTTTTTAAATTCCGATGTGTAATGTTCATTTTGTGACTTAAACCGACGAAAGTTACAGTATGAAATGACGATATTTTATTCTAATTTTACGCGCACTTGTTAGAAAATGTGTATGTAATTCAAATAAAAAGTTTCGTCATACTGCAGTAGTTCGTAAACGATTTTGGCGAATTGCAGCGTTGACTCGCCCATGGGTCCATTTCAGAATGCATTTCTCTCACTGCTAATAGGATTTTAGTTCAAATATGAGTTTCGCCACTTCCATATTCCATTCGACTGCTCTAAATAGCGTTGCGACTACATAACAGTAAAGTTTTGCGCCCGTGACAATTGCCATTTTAACTTATCAAAACATTTTTAACATTTCCGACAGCAAGCTTCATCACAAAAACGCTCCGCAAATGATTTATGCACATATTGTGAATAATATCTTCCACTGGTCAAACACTCGTCCTGTCGTTTCGCTAATACTACACGACGTTTTACGATTCGGTTTCCAAAAAAAAAATTGGAAAGTCATCGCATCTTCTCTCTGAAGAATGACGATCCAGCACTGGACTCTTGGTTTCACCAGTCTCCGCATTATTCACAAATTACACCTTCTTACTTTATCAGCAGTGTGAAAGCAGCGGTGGCGGCGCTAATGTGACACTGGCCGCATGCGAAGTTAATGCGCGCCTCGTACACACCTATTTCATCGGCGAGCGGCCATATATCGGTCTTTGTTTAATACCTTAACTATAATTTCCTCCGCTGTGCGCCTTTTTCTCCTCTTACTGGGTTAATGAGCGTTTATGCGGTATCTCGATGACGAACTGCTCTCGTAACAATTTAGTATACAGCGAGATTTATTGGATACTTTCGACCCGATGATGCTTTGTTGATTATGCGCGAATGCAGGGTGTATGAGAAAATTTCTGTGCTTTAGAAAATTTTTTTCGTTAAAAGTCGAGGTGATAAAGTTATTCGCAGTGCGTATAATGAAGAGAGAAATTCCGAACGCTTATACAGACGCTGTTATAGGTGAACATATATTGAAATGGTCATTTTAATTTTATATATTGCTTTGTTGATGAATAAACTTTCTTGACGGTCGTATAGAGTGTGCGATTTCAGGTTTATAAACTAGGAAAGTTACATTGGGAATATGAAAGTTTCTGAAAACATGGATAAATAGTTTGGCGGTATTTGAACGTTTTATCCGCGTTTCACTTATTTGTAAATTCTTGCAACACTCAATCTTTGTTTTTTTTTTATGTACTTACATTATTTATATTACTCTAAACGTACAGAATAGAAAAGCATATAATTTACGCCAACTAAATAAAATTTACATTTCACATATATGTCAGTACAGTCTTTTCTCGCCTCGCTTTTAATTCATTAGCCAAAATAAAATCTGTTACTATACGCGTTTATTATTATCTGACAATTTAGCAGACGATCTAATTCCCAATAATAGGTACCACGTGGAGAAAAGAATTATTATCGTTACAATAAAAAAAATATATCAACCGAAACTTTGCAAATATACAATCAAGAATTTGCGGTCTGTTAAATTGAACTTGAAAAGTATAGTCGCACAGCAGTATTTCGAAGCCGCGACATTTATGCGCGCGCCAAAAACGATTCCAGATCAGTATAAATTGTGATGTCGAAAACAAGGAACGCGTTTGCCCAGTGATGAGGAACTTGCTGCAGAGGAGAGCGCAAAGTTAAGAGAATCGATTTACTTCCGTCGCGGCGGCAACTTCAATACTTCGATAACACTTTGTTGTCTCGTTGTCGTAACCGAAGGAGCATATATTTCGAGGATCGCAACTTCAGCGAATGGCTCCCGTGATTAATGATTATGAGATCGGAGAGCATATATTATATACACAACATATATAAACAACGCAGTCGGCTATATGAATTATATGCCTTTGATAAATAATTTCAGCTTAACGAGCGGTTAAACGAACGTACGGCAGATCGCTATTTTAATTTATGCGGCCGTAAAAACAAAAGGAGGCCTCGCTTGATGAGACGGGAATCACGAGAGAGAATTGCAACAATTTCGAAGAAAAAGAGTAGCTTCGATTGCTTGAGAATGAAAAAAAGGGCGCGGGGGAGGTGTTCGAGCGCGTGAAGGAATCTTGGAAAATTCAATTCCTCGCTTTAACGCTGTACGTCGACGTCATGATATTTTTTTGGTTCACGCGCCAATTCATCAATCTCTCTCTCTGTCTCTCTCTTTCTCTCTCTCTCAGCTTTTTGTCTTTTGGTGTGCGAAATTCGCTTTGAGTTTGAACGACGGTATTGTGCGCTGGAATCTGTGTGCTTTTCTGGTCACTAATTATGCTTCTTCTACGGTTATTAAAAAAGTAATTATTTTGTCTTGTGAGTAAACGATAGCTGCGCGTAACGCGAGTATAGAGAGGATTCTGTCTTCTGTTTTTTGTTTCCGGTGTAGCAGGTTTTTAGATAACGATTTGGATGGAAGCTTTTTGAAATCTTGGAAATTTCTTTTCAAATTCTAATTTAAGTCTGTGATCCGATGTAACTGTTTCAGTTTTTATGAATTCAAGAAGTTGATGGGTCGTAAAGGGCTTTTGAAAGTGAACGGATCGAAGAATATCCTAAAATTTAAAATTTATTGATAATTTTGTTTTTGAAAAGTAAGAAATATTTTATCTGACTAAAAAAATTTCGATAAGAAAAGGATAAGCCGATTTTAATCTAACTAGTAACGAATTCCATGGCATCCTTTCATTCATTAAACTTTTACTTTTCATTTTTTCATGAATTAAAGGTTTGTTTTGTTTTATAGTTTTACTAATACTGCATTTTCAGACCCCCTTTTTTTTTTATTTTGACATGGATTGAGCTTATCTTTTTAATTAAAGAAATATGAACATGTAAGAGTTTTTATTTTAGCTTTAATTTATACGGCGTTTGCATGCATACTTGAGAATTATATCGCTGAAATTTAATAGCTGTACTATGCAACTGAAGCTTTTCGTTTCTATTTATTAAAGACATTAGCATGGAAATTAAATTATTACAAAACTTTCTTATTAAATTTCATTCCGTGAAAAATATGCAAAAAAATTGCAATAGAAAGATATTCAATTTTTTATTGCATTAGTAGAAAAAAACTTGGAACACTTTTTTCAATATTATTTACACGCTGTTATACCCATTAAAGTATAAAAGAAAATATAATTATAAAATCCGTAATTTATTTGTGTACAGCAAACGCTGATATAATATGCCGCTTGTTCTTGCTGCTCTCGCTCGCCTCTCTTATCTTAATCCCTGTACGCAGCAATTGCACACATTCTTCAAGAAAAAAACTTCACCTCCAACACTATTATTTGATAAAATGAAACACAATTTTATATCGTATTTCTCTGGCAATCGCAATATTCAGCGTTTACACTTAGCCATGCAGTCTCTTATAGTTCAGCATAGGCGTTTTTTTTTCTCCGCTCGTCACTCACGCAGTTCTCGCTTCTCGCCCTCGTATACTAGGTACGGCTTTATAGATCTGGAAATTGTCGAGTTATATATCGCCGGTACGCGTATAACACCCGATGAATAATCGAAGAGCGGCACTTCGCTTTACTCTGCAGTAGTAGTAGGTAGAAGTAGAAGTAGTAGTCGTCTCCTCGACATTATTTATAATTCGAAGATTGTGCAATTGAGGCTTAACTGAGACGGGGGAAAGCGGCGGGTTCCGGTCGATGCACTTTGCCGAGGGGATGCGATATTACATGTAGGCGGTTTTCCGCTAAATGCACTTGTGAAAAGACTATATGAGGGAAAGTTTGCGGCGCGAGGGTGGAACGGAGAGAGGGTGAGTTGTGGGAATTATTTTTGTTTCATGATGGCTCTGATGAAGGGAATCATTTTCCACGATTGCGGCAGCGTTTGATGTACCTGGTATACTATTATAAGTAAAGATAACGAGCGCAATAATTTTGTTTCTTTGTTTTGCGTATTGTTAAAGGAAAATTTACTTTAAACGGGCCAATTTTAATTTGAACAAATATATATTAGAATCTCTAAATGTTTGAATATACTTTAATTTTAAGTAATTAGCATGGTTGGATATGAAGAATAAAATGTATTTCGAAACGTCAATATGTTTGAAGTTTCCATCGTTGCAGTATATCGAATTTTTCTTTACATTTCCCTATTTGCCATCGTAATAAACTTACAACTTCTGTACAAACATAAATTTGTATAAAATAATTTTACACGAAACACAAAATTTTGAACCGTTTCAAACTTGTTTCTTGTAGTCGAAAGAGTATTGATCGACTTCAGCTAAAGCAGACACTTCAAATTAAAGACATTCGATATTCAGTAATTTTTATACAGCTTTACAAGCTGAAAAATATTGTTATTCTTCAAACCGTAAAAATCTACAAGAATATATTTATTTAATATGATTCTTTTTGTTCAAGGTAAGCTATACTTTGACAAAAATCAAAAAGAATCATTGTTAATATAAAAAGAATCGTTGTTAAATATTTTTCAATATAGCTGACCAGTTTTTATACATATATTTGAAAAACCTTGTTATTTTGTATACTCGAATAGAAACTTATTCTATTTATCGATATAGCGCCCTGTCAGAAATAGTACCGATATTGAAGTATTTTTACGCGAGTTTATCATAAGTGGACATTGCTCGATGTCTTATGAAATTGAAAATGACCCTTTTTATGTCTTCTATAAAAATGATATGAGGTATAACATTTTTATGAAACATACTTAAATTTAGGTGAACATTGTACTGTAGGACCATTCACTTGTAAAATCATGAGTTCCACTCGGTAATAAAATATAGCAGGGCTATTAAGTTCCAGTGAATCACTCATTTAGAATAGCAACTTCTTAAAAACTTAGGAAGCGATATAATCATTATTGACGGTATAAATGTAGCGTCAGAACGTGTACCCTACTAGAAAATTAAGTAACTATCGCTTGGTTAGAAGAGCATCAATCGATAATTATTTTAGAGGTTGACTTGTAGTAAGAGCTCGTTAAAATTTTAAGCGGATCGGTCTTTAATTTTATAAGAGTCGAAAATGGTGATAGGTCTATTACAATATAAAATCGAGCGATTAATTTAAGTAATTTTTAATGGAAATATAAAGATGTGAGAGGCATTTCAAATCAGTGTGTACGGTATTATGCCACCCAAAATAAATATATATGAAAATTAAAATAATTGTTATCTTAATTTAAACATATATTCCTGCAGAAAACATCTAGAAATGTTACAGATATCTTTAAGAAACTTTTTCTTTGAGATAATTTTTTGTAGGTCCTTCGATATTTGTATATTTGTATATATTTGATATAGATATGAAGATATCTTTCGTTTTTTTTTTGGGAAAGTTCTATAACTCCATGTCTTAAATTGAATTGTATTCCCACAAATCGAGGTAGCATATCATACATTTAAAAAAAAACTTTTCTTACCGCTAAAACGAAAATAAAAAAAGACTTATTTTAGCAATGACTAAAAAGGTATCAAGCCTAGGTCAACGGCAGTCAACTTTGATCTCTCTCTCTCTCTCTCTCTCTCTCTCTCTCTCTCTCTCTCTCTCATTCTTTCTCTTTCTTTCTCTCTCTTTCTTTCTCTCTCTCCTCGCGAGTAGGTGGGTGGGATTCCGAACGCACACTCGTATACACTTGCAGCCATGAGCACAACAAAGCGTTGCCATGGTTATTCGATGCTACCTCGGTTGCCATCACAAAAGTCTAGTCTCCTGCCTATAGCCGCGAACCGCTACTATTATAACCACTACTTTCTTGCCTCCTCCTCCCCTCCTCACTTCTCTATACTGATAGTTGTGGAACTGCTAACATTGGCTTCTGTCGAACACCGCGAGAGCCACGACTGATCGTTCCTTGTCCCTCCTCCCTCCAGGTGTGCTTGACCCTAACCAATGGAAATGAAAGAAAAGTGAATTATTTATAATTTTTGTAGGAATTTATGAATTATTGGTACTGATTTTACGGAGATGTCGAGAGATTCGATGAGTCGATATCAAGGGATAGCTGGGTGAAGTAGCTCCTCTTGGAATTCGATTTAAATTGATTTCTTCAAGGTCTGCTGCACTTGAATCGCGATCGGTGGTTTTACATTGGAATGGAGAAGTAAATTGATAAATAAAGGGAATTAAAATTTTGCTCGATTTGTATATCTGTATATAGCGATTTCAAGATGGGTTTGAAGTTTGCATCGTTGGAGCGCAACGAAAAAACTTCTTATTGTATTCGTTTAAAAGTTTGTGTATTGAATGAAATTTAAAAGATATCAAGAAAAGATAAGAAAAATTAAATTTTAATTTATTAATACAAGAGCTTTTATGGACTTCAAAGTGAACAATTGACACGAATACAAAAAAAGGTTAGTTTGTACCTCTCGCTTCTTTAATTCTGGTAGCAGCAATTAGTACTTTTCGCAATTAGGGCATTTTTCAGATCTTAAGGTCACTCCATTCACAGAGACTTTCTGCATTGATGCCGAATCGTCTCTCGCACTCTGTGCACCTTCTTGCCTCTGCTTCCCTTCTCTCCTTTTCTCGCGCTCAGATCGAATCCCGCGCACAGGGACACGCTAGGGCACTTTGTCCCTCGATTATCTCCTCTTATTGAAATTGAATTCCATTATTCAAATCGTTGAGATATTAGTATTATCGGTCCAACAATTTGTTAATTGCTACTAACGAATTGTAGTGCAGATATTTTTTTTTATGTCGTTGAGCAGACCTATTGGTCAAAGAACGTCGATTGACTACAGTCAATATAGTTGTCCCAAATTTCTGTGAATACAAATTTAAAATGACTCGCTGATTGGAATATAAATATAAATTATGCGCTTATAGTATTCATTTATTAACAGATGCAATATAAATTCACATAAAAATCGTGATAAAAGCAAGAAGTGTGGGTCGAATGAAGCATTAAATTAACACTTCGTCATTGACGACAGCAATTAATGCTTTATTTATTTACGATCGTTTATCGTAGCACCGATTCCCGCGGACGCCCACCGCGCCTCGGTTTCAATCCCGGCATTGCACGAGCTTCTCTTTCTTTCCAGCTGTGCGCGGCTCTTTAAACTCGAGCGTGTCGAATCGAAAGGGAATAATAATTTAATCGCGGGAGAACGCAAGGACGGTGTGTTACGCGATACATCTTATAGTCGGCGCTGTGTGAAATGGGACGTGCGCCGGTGCAATTTGCCGATTCGCGACGGTTGGAAACTTATTTCGGGCATCGATATTTTCCGTTCCTTTTTCATCTCCTCTTCGTTTCGGGTCTGCGTGTGTACACGTGCATCGCTTTAGATTTGACGATTGAATCAAAGGCACGAGACTGTAGATGCTTTTAGCAAATGGAGATTTTATTGGCCGATCTCTCGAACGAGATTTATAATGGGAGAACAGATGTGGCATCAAATTGTTGTGCGATGTAAAGCGTAATTGAGTACAGTGATTGAGTAAGTCTTTTGACAACGTATAAAAACAAAGTTGTATGAGTTAATTTATGTATGTGTAACGCCATTGCAATAGATATATTTTTATAGGAATAATATATTTGCTTATTCATATTAGGTTACGTAAAAAAAGACTCAATTAAATAATACGCAGTTGAGAATGAAGCAATGGTGAAGCATAAAAGTGATACCGCATTACATTGAGTACAGTAAAAAAAAAAGGATATTTACAAATGTAGTTGAGAGAAAATTATGCGATTCGTATTATGGGGCAAAGCTATTTCCACCTACCATAATAACAAAGTAGAGGCATTTCATAAAATTGAGGCTGGCAGTCGCTCCGATTTTTTTTATTCAGGAACAACCTGCGGAATATTTTATTATGATTTTTTTTATTCATCACGTGAACAAAAGAGTATGTAATAATGCAAACATTGTTAACAGTAACTCTTCATGAAATTGAGATTAGAAACATTAAATTTATTACATCGTATTAGCAATTCTTACTTTTCCTAAAAGAATATTGCAAATATGTGATGACTGTGATTCAGCAGAATTCCAAAAGCAAAGAATTTAAATCATAATAAAGTAATGATCATACGCATAAACAATATAGGTTAGCGTGAAAGTTTGTATTGTTAAAATGTATCGCAACTTTTTTAATTTATTTAAATATTTTTCTTCATTGAATTTTTAATTCATAATATTCAACCAATTAACAAAACTACAAAATGAAAAGTTATCGATTCACCCATTACATCGATATACCTGCGTTTGATACAATTGTAACTTTTGATGCGAAAGTTAAATACGCTTTGTGATCAAACAAAAAACCAACTTGTCCCGATTACCTTCATGTATATCAAAACACTTTTTTTTTCACATATATCCATAGTCGTCGTTAATAGGCAGCATGAATTCGACAGCTATAAAAAAAAAAAAAAAAAACAGTTCCAAATGAGAGAAAAGTGAAAACATGGCGTGTGCCCGTAACACCAATGTAAAAATGTAAGAAGGTCTCAAAATCCATTTTTTGCCACGACGTGACTCGACCTTGCAGTCATAATTCTCGGTAAACGTCATCGTGTGTTCTCTTTTGCATCCATTTTTACCAAACCAGTTTTTTCTCTCGCGGAGAAAAAGTACCAGTTCCGCGCCCGTGATGCAAATAAACGCCGAGATAACGGCGTAAGGTGCAACGGTTTAATTTAGACGTCGGTCTAATTTGATTTGTCGGGCCAGAGAAAGATAGATAGAGAGAGAGAAGAGAGAGAGAGAGAGAGAGAGAGAGAGAGAGAGAGAGTCCAGTCGGTTGTGTCGGTTAGTGTCTATAAAAGTCGGTGCTGACTTTGAAAACGTTGGGAATGCAAACGCCTGCCGCCGACGAATCGAAACTCGATCAGCGAACATTAAAAGTGGAAACTTTATTATTTTCTGCGCGAACGCTTGGATTTTTTGATAAAAGGTTTAAATTGTGGTTGTGAGCAGTATTCTGGTTTTATTTACGGAATGGGAGGAACTGGCAAAACAGAATTATTTAATTATACTATATCATGGTGTCGAATCTTTTACTCTCTTGAAAATCAGAGTTTATTTTCATTTAGCATATTAAATTATCGCAAGTTATATAAATCTCGAACTTATAATTTATAAGAAAAAAATTAACAAATAAATTTAAATGGAAATTCAGTGCGTACTTTTAATTTCTGGTCTGAAAATAGAAGCATAGGTATATCTGAAATATTTTTTGTGTCGCATCCATACTTATGAGATTACGGAACTTTACACGCAAAAGAAGCGAAAGATGACGCTTTGTTTTACATATTATCAAAAGCTAATTGTGCGAAACAAATTATGCACGTAAAATAGGAAATTCAGTTAAATTACATTATTCTGTAAAGTATACACAATATTTCCGCTGTAATTCCGTTTCGTATTCATTTTTTTTTCCATTGTTTTAGTCCGCATTTAAAAAATTTCAATTTTAACAAAAAGTATAATAGTAGTTCGACGACATTAAGTGCACATAAAAAGTTTATTGATCAATGGATTACAGTGCGTCAGCAATTTAAATGCTTGAAACGAATTTCATTCGTTCACTGACATTTTTCAAAACTTGGCATTTGGTTGAATATTTATACGAGATGAACAGTATATACTTTTTTATGCGTATTTGGTAGTCAGGAAAATAAAATATTTACAAGATAATTGAAACAACTTATGACTTTTTATTTTTATATAGCGAACTGATCAGTTAGCGTACGCCATGCACGTAATTTAAACTTTGGTTTGTGGTTCTTTCATAACACTGATGGAAGAGAATAAAAAATAATGTAGTGGAGTGCAGTGAGGTTAAATCTATTTCTCTCCAAGAGACGGCATATTTAAATTCGCTACTTCAGTTAAGGAAACGATTATGGAATCGGTTTTCCTTAAAAACGCACTAAACTTCTTTAGTTTATAGACGATGGCGCCACCGGCGTTTTTTTTTTTTTTTTCAAAACGTAACCGCGATTTTGAGGAAAACAAGTTTTCACAGCCTTATGAATTAGCAAAGACGATAACACGGCAAAGTTTTACTATTATATTGCGAGACAGAACTTTGAACGACCTTAAAAAAAGGAGAAAAGAATAGACTGAAAGAAATTGCGAACTGTCATTGCAAAATATCCTCCGCGCTTACCGTCCGCGAAAGTTCTCCAACTTTTGCATTCCTGCGCATATAAAAACCTAAATTAATTCATTAATTTTTTATCTTTTCCGCAACGTTCGCGGCCCATCAAGGAAACTTTTTATTCCGCGGATTATAATGTTTTATGCAAATGAAATAAAACTTTATCTAAGGAGTCTTGAATTATAAACGACGTTATTCCCATTAACAATTAACAGGGCAAAACTCTTTTCAGCGCCTCAAACAACATTTATAATAAATTTCATATCCGACCTCTCGCTTCTCGAACGCTTTTCTCCAAAACGAATTTTCCGTCGTCCCGTAAATACACGCGAGAAGCGAGGCACATGGAACGTATATATACCAATCGTCCGAGACAGCCATCGATTCAGCGAAATAAGTAAATCACGCTTTCGTAACATCCACGACCTGTTTTTCCGTTTTTCCAGAGCAGCAGCAGCTGCTGCATTTCCTAACTACATTCCAGCGTAGCGCAAAGTGAGGAAAACTCGACGCATTTTTACGCGGATTCTTCGCAGGCAAATGTGCCTATATACATACACGTACGGCTGGGATTATGCAATTGCTCGCTCACGGGTCCGACTATTGCGAATGACGGCGTCGTCGTTGTGTGTGTGTATATATATAAAGTGGATTCACTTGAGAAGCCGTAAACTTTGAGTCAAGTTCTCTTTTCTTGCTCACGAGGCACGACGCGACGCGTCGACGTAGGTCGCAAGACGGGAAAATATCGCGTTACGTCCCGATAGTACACTTTTAATCTTTTGTTGAAAATCGTTTGCGTCTACTCGGCGTTTTATCGAATTTCATTCGAAGTAAGCTTTGACTATAAATATTTGTTCAAGTTTGAAAACAGTAGCTTATAATTTTTTGACGTTGCGCTAATCTTTTCCTTTCTCTCTTTTCCTTGTCCGTTGAAATTTGCAATATTCTATCAATTTGCAGGGTTAAATCAGCAGTGTGAAAGCACGTTTATATAATTTAGATGAATACTTATTGCGTATTCATGTTATTGGAATTTTTAAGTGTTAATTTATTTTGTAACGTCCCATGATGTATTTGTTAACACGAATGAATGAATCTTTACTAAGGTTAGTTTCAATGGTTTTGATGACCCTAACACTGACTGGAAAATATTATTTGTAATTTATAATTATTATTCCCTGGGCGGCTGCGTATTTATAAGTTGCATCGGTGATAATATCTATATTTTTTCTTTTAACTTATAAACTCTACTGCTTTACTTATCATTCACTGAGATATCGTAGCTTGAACTAAAATAGAACTGGACAATAACATGTATTTTTTTTATAGGCAGTTATATTTTTTGTACAATTTACAAAATAAATAAATGCATATCTATCTATTTTCACTAGATTCCTATCTCTATTTTTACTAACTAGAAAATACATTGTTTCCCACAAATTTTTGCAGGAATATGGAATTGAAAAACGTTCCACTTTTACGATCATTTTAGGTACATTTACTTTTTGCTAGTGTTTTTTCCATGTACTTTCAGATCAAATTTCATCTAAAAGTATATCAGGTCCCGACCCTTCTTCTTTGGTTAAAAGCAAATCGGCAACTTTTGGCCGAAGAAAGTAAAATATCCATATAAAGAGAAATAATTCTTTTTTTTTTCATTGTGATTATAGATTTCCTATAGGCAAAACTGGCACCTAAAAATAGATTTCATTGTCATCTATTCGCTTATATATAATCGCGAAAACACACAGCAGCAGTCGAACGAGTTAAAAATTAATTAGCACCAACTGAGGCCTTGATACACTTTCGCTCACTTAAACTATGCCATTCCCAACGCCCATAGTATCGACATGTAAAGGCCAACGCTCAGCACCAATAATTCACACCTATAATTCCACAATTTGACATTTGCCAATGCACCGCGCGGCGCAAAGAGAACGAAGCACAGGTGCTCGTTTCCATTGTCTCCCTCTCCCGCTTACATAGTCTAAGTATCGGTATTGAGAAAGGCTTGGGGAATATAAGAAGTGTGCGTGTATGTCTGTATGTATATATATACGCATGCAGAGGACCGATAGACTGTCGCAATTTTCTTGTGCAATTCCGTGATCCGCAATAGCGATAGTCCCCGGCCGGTATAATAGTGCGCCGCGACCTTGCGTTCCTACGCACCATTTGCTCGGCTTCGCTCCTATTCCAGCGCGTCCCGCCGCGTGGAATTTTGCACCTCTCGATTTTATATACACATCACCGAGTCGAGGGAACTCGACACGAGAGCGAAATAGTCATTGTTTACATGTACGGCAATGGAAGTCTCGGGTTTTCGAGATGTTGATGTTGGTCTAGTTGACTACAGGTTTTTTGTTCGAGGTTACTCGTATTTTGGATTGTTTCACATGTGAGACGCGGTTATGTATACTCCAATTTTAAAAGTGTAACATGCTATAGTTAAAATGAGCCACGCTTGGGAAAAATATAGTCTTTATTTTAATTAGTTTCCTATTTTTGAGGTGGCGAATTCCTCGCTCAAACTTGTTATCGTAAATGACGGGAAAATATTAAATTTTCGTTGAGTTTAGGGTGCTAAAAACTAAAAACGAAAACTTTTAAAAAATCGAAGAGGTTTGCTTGAATCGTAGATATGAAATACCATACTTGCAATTCTGCAAACCTTGTTCGCCAGTCAATGTATGCACATAATATTCCATAATTCTGTTTTACATTATTATGACAATAAAGACGGCGAGAGGAATTTGGGTATACAATAATCTCAATTCTCATATACGCGGCAATAATAAAGGCAATGAACGTCGTCGGCGGCATGAGCGTGAGGATTGTGCAAGGCGCAGCGTCTCAGTTTTATAATGCAATTTTAAATGTGGCTGCACAGAGCACAAAAAAGTGAGTGGTGGAAGGAGATCAAGAAGGACAGATAAATCGCCGAGAGAGAAAATATGCGAGAGCTGTCGCGGAATTGTAATTGCCTTTCTTGGAAATCTCCTTAGATCTTCGTGTGATCCCTGCAGTGTGTGTTAAGTACTCGCCTCTGTGCTCTCTCGACTACTTTTTTTTTAATTTTGAGGATTTTATTTTTTATTTTTGCGCTCTTATTTTATTTACACATTAATGTTAGCCTGAATATTGCACGGAAATTGGATTTATTTTTTCAGTGTTGAAAAGAATGTATTTCTTATTTTATAAAGGAAAGAAAGTGAAAGTGTATTTTAAAGTTTAGAGAAGCTTAATTATTTAACGATGTTTTATAAATTTCGCGATATAGTGTTATCTTGTTTTTTTTTGTCATTATCTATATTACTGGATAAAGTCTTGACGCTATTTTCGTTACGTTCTATTTTTACGAAATTAATGACTGACGTATATTAGCCAATTTCATTAAATCATTTTCCTTTTTATTATATTATTGCGATTCTACTTTTTTGGTTTCTTAGATGTGTTTCTGTCACTGTAAAGAATTATAAATTTAACGATGCATTTTGGGATCGTCAGAATACACGGGCACCTTTCCCATCAGCCGCAGAAAACATTGTTTCACATGTTTCAACTCTATCTCGAAAATATACTTTTAGCAAGAATAGTCAAAGTATATCAGCCGTCAAAGCGAATAGCTCTAGTCGGAATCAACGATTATTTCGTTACAGTCTGCAGTTTGTCTCTGCCAGGATTCCAACGAAATTCGCATCTCTATGTTTTCACACCGAATCGCTACTTCGTGCACAAGTGCATCTCCGCTCGAAACTCGAAAAACATTAAATTTCGAAAATATTCCCATCTCCCTTCTGAACTTTAGAGTTGTCCGTTTCTAAATTTGCATCGCCTCAGGTTATATTCCTCGGTCTATTACCTCGCTGAATATCCTTCTCACAGCGCGCAGCATAAGCCACGCGTTAATTGGCCCAGCAGCCGAATATTGCCGCATAACGTGCATCAGAGTAGAATCTGCAACTTCTCTCTCTCTCTCTCTATTTCTTTCTCGCTCTCTCTCGCTCTCGCTCTCTCTCGCTGGACGCGCGCAGTAAATCAGAACGCGTAACCCGAGCGTCGTCGGCGACTTACTTGCTGTGGCGGTCGAAAGCTTTATATACGCTTGTATCCCCATACGTGTACATATATATAACACGCGTAATAGCGTTGCGGGACTTGATACGTTTTGGTTAATGACGCTACGATGGCCGCTTCGACGCCCGCGTAGAACACGACGAATTTTACACCCCTGCACGAAATCCCTGGGCCAAAGCTTTCCCAGGAAACCGCACTCGCGCCGACTTTTTGTACGCTCGTTTCGGATACCGATGTGAATGCGATGCTGTCGCTGCTGCTGTTACTGTGTGATTGTTTTATTGCAGACTTAAAAGTGAGTCAGTTGGTATTTTGGTAGAATTGTGTTTTTTTTTTGTGATTCCAGAGATTAGTTCGAACATCGAGAAAAATATATATTCGTATCAAGGATAATAGTAATTATAACAAATTCAGCATTTGATTCACATTGTGAACAAGTTTTACTGCGAACATATATCTTCAATATAAATGACTCCTTCTCTTAGTAAAATAAGCCAAACATGTGATCCATTAGACAGGTAGATTTAATTATAGCCATCGGATATTAGAATGACCTTTGAAAATTTTGAAAATTTTCTGTCCAGAACAGAAGCTCTAAGTCTTGCCAATATGAATTTTAATAATACTAATGCAAAACCTCTATAAAAGCTATAAGGATCGAGTAATTCCAATTTTTTTTTATTGTTCCAATTGCGAATACCTTACAATTCAATAAGTTGTGTTATTTGACATTTTTTCTCTTTATATGCTGTTTGCATGCAGAATCAATACTTATATTTACCTTTGTTCATTTGAATTGATTAGTGGTGTATTTAATTAACATAATAATGTTAATTACAAATTATATACCCAAATTGAAGTTCACTATGTTGATTTATTCCTGAATTAAGAATAAAAAAGCAAAGAGTTTTATCTTGTAAATCAAATTTTCAAACATAATTTTATTTGTCAAAGAGAGCTGTGAATGTTGTGGCCTCTTTACGTACTGTCATACTTTTTAAATAAAGTATATATCCGAAAAAATTATATAGGTATTTATATATTTATTTATTACAACATTATACAAGCAAAACCCTTAAAATACAGCAAAATTAACGAATAAATTTATGTGAGAGAGATTCTCATTTGCCACCCAAGATAGATAATATAGATGAAACTTTCATTCAACAGCTTTTTAAACCAACAAATCGGTAAATACGAAAAAAAAAAACAAAATTCAAGACAGCAGCCTTTCGTAACTCCCAACGCTCTCCCCACTTCTTCAAACACAGGTACAAATATTATGTATATATATATATATATATAGACGCGTTATCGAGCGTGCAGCGAACAAAGTGGTGAATCCATCCCCTTTGCCTTTTACCCTCTGCACGCCAGTTGACTAGGAGATATCTCCTCTCGGACGCGCGATCAGCTCTGTGGCTCACCAGAGCTTTTCATTGCGCCTGAACCCTCGTCGTCTGTTTACGCGAAAGCTCCCATCTTTCTCTCTCTCTCTCACTCACTCTCTATTCACCTGTGAGCGCGTGTGCATCCGTGTAACCGTCACTTTGAGCTTGGACCACGGCTATCTCCCTTTCTTCCTGAGTGTGTGTGCGTGTGTGTGTTTACGCGAGCGATGTCTTGTTGCGGTGCTGCCGCTGTTGCTGGGCTCTTTCGGACCTGTGGTCCCTACACTGGGCTGCGATATTTTGGCGGAAAAGTGGTTTCCGGTATGAGAGTTGCGCTCTGTGGCTCGCGATCGTATGCTGCACTTGTATACCTGCTGAGGCTGCTGCCACGGTGCGAGCGAGGAAAGTTGGGCATCGAATTCTGCGCGTATGATATTTTTGAATTTGATTGCCGCCCCCCTCCCCGAGAATGAGAGAGAAAAGATTGGCTCTAAGATTGATGAGGCGAGAGTTTTTGGAACTTTGAAATATTGTACGTTGATGATGGAAAACTTTTAGCATCAGTTATTATTTTGTTTTTATAGGCACCACAGTCGTGATTTCTTTGCTTATTAAATTGTAATGCGATTTATACATTTCTTGCATAAATCTTAGTCTGCCAGACCGCGTGTTAGTGTGTGTGCGATGTATATGTAAGCGGGCCTTTGAAAATATCGTGTGGAAAATTGAGCAACTACACGGTCCATTGCCAACTGGGTAACGATGACCCATTGTCAGTACAAATGCTTGCCAGAGACGTAAAATGCAGGTCCTATGCTTCAATGAAATTGAATAGGTGGGCGTGTTCTTGACGCGCCAGCAGGAACGACTTAATATCTTTAATTGTCTTTTGCTCTCCCTCCTCTCTCTCTCTCTTTGTCGTTATACATTCATCGCACGCGTGCGCGCGATTGATTTATCAATTTATTTCGCGAGTGCGGGTATCCCTACGAAATGGAGCAATTTATTGCGTTGGAAAAACGGATTATTTAATTGTACGTGAAAATGCAAAACTGTGCTAATTTAAAAATTATACCGAATCCAAAGATAAATGTATAGTCATTAAAAGATCGTGTATATTTTTTGTTGATTTTAAAACTTATTTTATAAATTTCATCGTTCATTTTAAGCTGTTACAATTCAATCGAAATTGATTCATTATTATCATAAACCCCGAATAACAAAGTGTCGTGGACGAGATAAACAAGTATATTATTATTGATTATTTGATCTGAATTCTTTAACTCTTACCGATGACCAATTGCATTGCAATACAGCGGCAAATTGAATTTTGAAAATTCGATTATAACACTGCAATTAAACTTGGTACAGAAGCGACACAAGCGGCCTGTGGCACAATCGAAGCGAACGACAAACTTACGGCGTGAAAATTAGTAATAAAGGCATATCGGCATACTTCGTGCGCTGGTAGAAAAATCGAGGCTCATTAACTTTGGGAGTGAGGTGGCATTCCCGAAGCGGCCAGAGAGAAACAAAGTGAGAGAGAGAGAGAGAGAGAGAGAGAGAATCGCGGCAGCAATTAACGCAGTAACTATAAGCCGCGCTGAATCTACACAATTAAAAATAACGAGCCGCGAGTGGCCAATTTCAATTTGAACTCGCGCCGAGCGCCTGCATTCCTCGCGTCGACCGAACGCTTGTCCAGCCTAAGTATCATTTTTCGCGCATCTCACCGCGGGCTTGAAAAATTATTATCCTTCCGAGTCGCGATCCGCCAATTTGTCGACGAGTTCGCGCGCTTTTGTCTCGTGTATAGCCGGATCCACTTGCTGTTGCTGCGTCCTTCGCTGCTATTGTAGCCCCGGAACGCGGAATCCTCGGCTTTATTTTGTTGCTTCGCGACGACTCCCTCTTAATGCGTGAGTTTGAGGCTCGATCGCTGATCGGTTCTCGCGATCGTCGGTTGTACTTTAGTGCCTGCGAGTCAAATGATGGGATGTATAGACAAAAGGTTGATGCCGATGCCGCTTAATGGCGGTGAGATAAAAAAGTTGGGAGTATAGCGAGGCGAAGGTTGCGTTGCTGGAATCGAATGGTTTGTCAGGGGACTGGATTGTTTACGAGGAAATTGGAATCTGGTTTCCACTGTGTTTTTCCATGCAGACCTTGTTAATGTGCAGTTATAAGACTTTATAGCCATAGCTCTTCAAATTACTCAATTCGACATCAAGATGTTTATCAAGATGTTTATTAAAATTTATATTAAGACGTCCCTATTAATTCTAGTATTAATTATTAGTAATATGTTTTTTTAATAATTTAAGAAAAGTACTTACAGTTGTAACGCATTATTCTAAATAGATTTGTTTTTATTTTTGTTGCAGGTAAGGAAATACATGATCAATTCTTCCTAAACCTTGTACTTTTAAGCAAAACGTAAGTAACATGTAAATTTATTTAGCAACTAATATATATTTTGTACTTACAATTGCGAATTGCATCAATTGTCTGGATACTTACTCGTTAGAAAAAAAAAACAAGTAATTTTGTTTGCTGCCAAAAATTTTACTACAAGAGTTATTACTTTAACTTAAATAATAATGATTTGCTCTGAAAGAACAATTATTCTTTCGATTGTTGAGTCAAAATTGAGTTTACCCGTCAAAAATTATAAATGTTTGTTATCTGTAGTAACACATAAGTACAGGTTGAATCTATATACATCTCGCTAATATCAAAACATTTTAGAAAACACCTTCTGCTTGAGACAATACAGCTCAATTGTTTTTTCAATCCAATTTTAAAATTATTATTAGTAGACACTCGATCATTATTACTAATTCGATTTAACTTACTTTATACATAAAAATAAATATCAAGTCATCGGAATTTGTCTTTAAATATTTAATTTTAAAAATGTAATCTCATTAATCTTATCCGCGTGTTTTATTTTGATGTTTGCTGGTTTTCGTGTCATCACTTACTTTTTATGAATGATATCATCGAAGTCGTGAGTGATTCAGTTCTGTTCTATGTGAAAGTAATTTTACTTTCAAAACAGTGGCACTCCTGAGGTAGTCGTTTAATTATGACATCCTTGAACGATCAGAAAGGGAAAATGAATCAGACGTTTCTAACAAGATCCTGGATATGCCTGATGCTTTGTGTACAACTTGAATTCTAATTACTTTAATATAGCAAGGAATTGACTGATAACAATGCTATAATATCTAACCTTGGTCTGTTGTACATTGTACAATAAAAATTTACGAATAAATAATTGTCTATCAGAGCAAGAATGTGAGAAACTATTGCTATCGTAAGCAGTGCAAATCTAAGTAAACCTTGATTCGCGCACGAGCTATCAAATGAAAAGAACAGAGTGTGAGAGTAGACGAAGAAACATTGTACTTAATAATCTGTAGATCGTATTATACGAGGGGTATTCAAAAAGTAAGTTTCCCTA
>UELV01091498.1:0-12254 GCA_900490015.1 Megastigmus stigmatizans
TATATATATATATATATATATATACACATTCCTAATATATACTATGTGTACTCGAATCGTCTCCCCCTTTGAGAAATTTGAATGCACATTCACGGTCAGATACGAATTTGTAGGTTCGAAAAATTCGATTCACCCTTTCATAACAAAATTCTATGATTTCATTTCAGGAATGGCTGAATATAAAGCAAATTATATCGTAGACGTTCGATAATACGAGTTTGTTTATTGCTCGGAAAGAACCATACGCGATATCCCAAAATTTGTATTTCTCGGCAACTGCACGAGGAAGTGCAAGAGCCACAAATTCACGTGTATATATTTCGCGTCACGCTTGGCCTTTTCTCACCGGGCGCCGAGAGATGCGTTCACGAAAATCCACGGAAATAAAGTTGCGAAGTGCTGCAAGCCCGACACATATATTTCTTTCGAAACTGCATCGCGTGCACTCGCAATTTTGAAATCTCGCTCCGACGTACGTACACACGCTGAGCATTTGTCTCAAGCTATCACAATATAGCACACACAACTGCGATTCACAAATTTACGGTGTTGATGCTAATTTATGCAAGTAATATAAAAAAAATCTACGTGCAGCTTTGAGAGGTAAATATTGTCGGTGCTCAATGTATATAATGATGAAAGATGCTTAAAGCTTCACTCTTTCGAACGATGCATTTGTCGAGCAGTGCACACGAATACGCGTAATCGTCGACGCCCAGGCGCGCGACGGACTACGACATCGAGCCACACCGAGAATAGAGACGCGCGGAACGCGAGAGAGATGAAAGAGGAGGAAGAAAAGGAGCAGCGGAGCAGCGTCGTCGACTTGGTCGCAGCACACAACGGATAGTAAAGATTCGACGGTTCAACGACACTCGCTACACTCATCGTGCACTAACCCAATATATATCTACATACATACATATATATGTATCGGGAGAGTCCAGTCGACTTTTTCGAGGTTATGTCACACCTCGCCGTCCTCGACCTCGTCCGCGGATTTTCTTCATTATAGCCGAGAGAGAGAGAGAAAGAGAGAGAGAGTCATATCCCGATATTTATTATGCGCTATACTTTCACGTTTGTTACGCACGCACGCACACCTTCCTTCTTCTGCTGCATCTTCTCAGCCATTGTTACATCCCTCTCTCTCTCTCTCTCTCTCTCTCGTGCGTTTTAATGCTCCTTCTAAGAAGTTCGTACACTCGAAAGGATGAGTGTTTTTACGGGAAGCGTCGTTGCTAATGTAGCCATGCAAAATTATTCTTACCGAAGAGATTGGTAGTGCAGGGAAACGACTCTGTCGTGCAAGGATTTATTGCTTGGGAGATTACGTAAATATTCACTTTCGGTAGCAAATTTTTTTCTACGCATTTTTCATCTATATGCAGTATGTCATTTGTTTTTACTTAGGTGTAATTCTGTATTTACAAAAGTATATAGATACTTGCAGTACAATTTCCGTTAACGGGACACTAGCTGCGTCATAAGGAATTCGTTCGTAGAAGTTTAAGGATCACTGCTGGACATGTATTATATCAAAATTTTCACTTTCTACTTCTGAGGCAAGCTTTTCGGAGCACAAAAGAAAAACATACATAAGAAACGCATCAGGGACTCCGTTTCCCCCTCGCTCTCACACTTACTTTCTCTCTCGTGCACACTCATATATTCGAGACTTATACATCTGCTCCAAACGATTGAAAATTCTTACTGCAACCATGCTTTCGAAGACCTTCGAAACAATAAAATATCCGCATCGATTCTCATCTGTTCGTATTTTGTTCATTTTTGTCTCAATCGAATTAACAAGTAAAAAATTCAGAGTCTACGGAGAGTTGCCGTTGAGACTGGATTCAGCTCAAGCTTTCCTCCGCGCCTCGCCTCGTGATCTCCGAGACTCCGAATTAACGGTAAATCGTCTACGTGGACTGTCGTGGTATGCGTAGGCAAGTGTCACGCGTCCACAGATGTGTATAGCCATGTAACAGTGTATATATAGGAAAAGCTAAAAAAAAAGTCTGTACTCACGTTGGCAAGCACATATCCGAGGTTCGCGACGGTCTCACCTCCTGGTTCTTCTTCACCAATCTTGTAAGACGAGGACAGATGTATCTCGCCAGAGAGGATAGAGGCGAGAAAGAGACAGAGTGCAAGAGGAGAACTATGCGAAAATCTTGCCCCGGACTAGGATATTTTTCTCTTTTTTTTGTTCCTCTCTCGTCGCCACCTATAAATAACCCTTGGCTATTTTGGGGTCCTTGAGTTGCTCTCCAGAATCCGCACGCACTCACACACAACATATACGTATATTATCGGAGGGCCTACACGAAGACCGCTGTATTATTATTATTCACACTTTAATTAAGTCTGCTGCTGCTGCTGCTGCTGCTGCTACATGCACACAAGCATCATTACGCTCCAGACTAAAAAAAAAGACTTACTCTCTCTATTTCCCCGTGCGAGTTTTCGAGGTTACGCGCAAATGCAGCCGTTCACACACGCCAACGAAAAATACACTAAGTGACTTTTTTTACGTCTACTACTTTTTTTCCCTACTTTTTTCCCGTCAGCGCGATATACACTGTACCACGGGGTTGGAGAAAAAGAGAGAGAGACAGGCGGACACACAGAACGCGCTCTCTCGACGACGACGAGGACGCGCGCGCGCGCGTATACGATGAGAGAAAATCCGAACACACCAAACCGGCTTACGTCTACCACCCTACACACGTATACATATACTGTGCACGACTACCCAACCCGCCGAGAGCGAAAGAGAGAGCATGAGTGGGGAAGAAAGAGAGAGAGCGTGCGAGAGAGAGAGAGAGAGAGACGAATAGTGGCTCCATACAAAGCCTCAGTCGGTAACACCGGCACACCTTTATTTTTCTCCTCGCATCGCTCGTCTATCTCCGTCTCTGTCTCTGCTACTGCCAGCTCTTTTTTTCGTGCTTTACTTGTAACAGTGCACACGTACTTTTTCCTCTCGCTCTCTCGCTCTAGACTTTCCGGGAGAGAGATACGATGTGTATATACAGCGCGAGACACGTTTTCCTGAGGGATCGGGACTTTGGATATATAATTGCGCACACGCACGCCAGCGCAGAAGCACGAGATGAAAACTATACGACGGGCGTTTTATGGCTCGGAATTATATTCGACTCGCGTATTCACGCTGCATACGTGCCTTGCAGAGGTTGAGGTTATGGCGAATAGAACGGATGAGAAAATAAATAGGATCAGTATGCAGGTATAGGAATGGGTATGTATAAAGCTGAGGAATCTAAATTTTCACTAAACAGCCAAGCTGAGTGGGTGTACACAAAACGGAGTATATGGAGAGATTGTACTAAAGTGCACTTTGGAGTACTGTAATAATTTCGTCGTCGTCATCGTCGCCGTCAGCAACAGCAGCAGCCAGCCACGCACGCATAGAATAAAAAAAGCAATACACACCGACGCGTTCATCCGCTAGTATCTACAGAACCATCACGAATCATGACTGAAGCAAAAAAAAAAACGTGAACGATATAATTTGGTACAATTCCGAATAAACAATTTTTGTTTTTAATACGCACTAGTTATATTTTCTGACCGCGAATTAGCGAGCGGTACACGTCGTAGACGACGTCGACGTCGTGCTGTCGCTTCCACCCCCACCCCGATAACCCGCATTCCTCTTTCGCGCGCACATCTACACACACATATATATATATCAACGCACGTACATAACAGACACGCGTACACAGACAGACGTGCACTTCTCTCTGCTCCAGCAAAAGCGTGCGAACATATAATTGAGAGACGAGTTACATGATATGTCAGCTTTGCATCGCGAGAAAACTCACTTTTTCCTTCTTCACGATAAGCTTCTACCTCGCACCGACTCGTTCCGTCGCATTGGCTAAAAATCGAACTTCTGCAGAGTAAACAACGGAAAGACTCGATTGTTATACTCCCTCAAAAGTCTTGGTGTTCCACAACGAAGTAAAAAAAAAACACCGATTGAAAAAAGAAAACGACTAATTTATCTACTTATATATCACACCTTCCCACGGATAAAACTATTTACAATCCGGCTCGACAAAGATAGAAAAGTATTATATTTGTAAGCGCGCGCGCAAACGCGCTTAACCACGGGCTGCAAGCACTGTGTGTATACACGCACGCACTCAAACACACAGACGCACGACACACACCAGCTCAAGGTTCCGTCTCAGTCCTGAGTCCGCTATACCGGTATATAACTATACACTCCCGCCAACACACTCGCGCACTTAGGTTAGTATAGACCCACACATCTGCGGCGTTCATGCATGCAGGCTGCACAGCACACGGCACTGTTTAGGCGCGCGCTCGGTACACTATTTGCTACTATGCTGCAGTACGCGCGCGCATACACACGCATGGTTCAGCCTAGACTGTAGAATGCACGTATAAATTTATATATATATATATATATATATGCGTGTGTGTGTGCGCCTGCGGTAATATCTCTGTCTCACTCTGACTCTGGGCTCTGAAGCGAGCACAGCGCCAGCGGAGGTGTAAGTTTGTATATACACGGGCACGTTCTGTGTTGCACAGGTGCAGCAGGATGCTTGTTCTCTCTCTTTCTCGCTCTATCTCGGTCCCTCACACACATAGCACACAAGTATGCATTGTATATACCAGAGAGACAGAGACGGACGAACCGCCTTCGGCAAGGGAGACGGAAGAACTGCGCGCGCACGTTTACGGAGTGTCGTGTGCGCTGAGCTGCATCTGTGTGAGCAAAGTTCCTCTCTCTCCTCAGTGTGTGAGAGATAGAAAGAGAAGGACTATAACCGGGCCTCGGCGTCGTCGCGAGGGAGTCGGTACCGACTGTACCGAGAGTAAAGAGAGAACCTCCGTCGCACGCACACACAGATATACCGTGCATGTGTGTATACACGTGCGACGGCTGATAGCGCTTTCGCGAATGAGAGAATGAGAGAGAAAGAAAGAAAGAGAGGGAGAGAGAGACCGAAACAGAAATAGAAAGAGTGGCTTTAGCAAGCTGAAGAAAAGGAGAGATAGAGAAACGACCAAGGGGAGACGAATAACATAAGGAGAGCCATTTTAGAATGGTTTTTTCTCACTCGCGCCTCCGTCTCTTTCTTCCTGCGAGAGTTTTACACTTTCATCCTCTCTGCGCTCTTTCTCTCTTGCTTGCTGCTGCAGTGTAGACTCCACTTGTTTTTCGCTCTGTACGCCAGAGCTACAGTACAAACGGCCTCTTTTTTGCTCCCGCCTCCATCTGGACGCACCTAAAATTACTATTTCATTTTGCATTCAAACAGAATTTATGCGAGTACCATGAAAAAAAATCATTCGTATTTCTCCGAGTGAAGTGCACACTGCATTCATAGAGTTGTGAACTTATATAGCACGTATGCATATAGCGTGAGAGAGGGAGAGAGAGAGAGAGAGAGCGAAGAGAGATAAAACTGGCCAAATTTCGCCTGACAATTGCAAAGGGTTGCGGTTAGCTCTTTTCCTCCTCCCTGCAGATCCCCATCTCTCTCGCTAGCGTGTTTTCAGGGCCGCCAGGTTAACGTCACGGAACCCACACATGCATCCATATGCACACGTACGCAGGCAGACTCGAGCTTAAACTTGTAAGTGTGTGTATGTATGTATATATATATACACAAGGATAGATCGAAACGTTGGATGGACGGACGGACGGACGGACAGGCAAGCAAGCAAGCCAGCGAGCGAGCCCGGGGCAAGAAGTGGAGAGGGTAAGGGAAACTCTACCCGACGACCGCGAGAGCGATGGCGCAGGAAGGGAAGAGAGGAGGGGGTCGCCCCCTCCCCCACCCTTCACTTCTCCTCTATCTGTCTCTGTGTGTGGCTGTATATGTGTGACTGACTGAGAGCTGTGCCTATATGTGTATGCGCACGATGTACATGTATATATGTGTACGTGCTGGTCGTCGCAAGGAGTGGGAGCGGCTATAAAGAAGAGTTCGCGCGCGATAAAGAGAGAGAGAGAGAGAGAAAGAGAGAGAAACAGAGATGGCTGCTCTAAAAACAGGACTGTGTATACGCAGGTTCGCTTTCTGCCCGCTTTTTCTCTTCGTCTCTTCTTGCTGTAGCTCACGGTATTCTGTAGAAGCGCACAGCTTCTCTGTGTATTTTTGTGTGTGCTTTTATACGTATATATAAATATATATAATATATATATAGGCGTGCGAGCAAGTATGTGAATGATGCATGTAATGGCGCGTCTGGATTTTGCCATTGCAATTGTAAATTTTTTCGTCTTATCGGCCCAGACGTCGTCGACAAATATTAACGAGACGACGAGAAGTCGTTTATTTCTCTTTTTCTCTCTTCTCTCTCCGCTCCGTAAAAGGATGTCTCTTGTGTATAATCTCTGGGTCTGGCCGAGGAGAGGAATGACTCGCTTTTTGGCGGTACGGACGCTCGCCGTGCCCCATCGTGAATTTCAGAGCTTTCGAAAATTTCGGAGCGCGTGCTCCGCTTTAACGAGCGCCAGAAGCCCTGTGATTCTTCCCTGTTCTTCCTAGACCGAAAATTACTCCGTTCTTTAATTAATACGGACGAGTCGGAGTGGCTGATTCAAATTGCATTCGAATCGTTGCTAAGTGAAATTCTATGCAGAGACCAAGCTAAAATCAATAATTTCTCGGCAAAGTTCACCATCGCTCGAACATAATATCATTATAAACGGCACAAAAAACTGCGACGGGAACGGAATAAAAACGTAGCCAGCTTATACACACGTAGACAACGAATCTTCGTGCTTCTATATAGGATTTTCCGAAAACACGCCAGGCAACTGTATGGCAGCTCGCAGCGGCGAAAGAGTTGGCGCTCAGCTTGCGAGAGCCGCTCGCCTTAAAGGGGATGTATCGTAAGGTTTTTGCGTTTCGAAGCACACAGACACGACACGCACACGGACGAAGCTCGACAGCACACGAACCGCGAGAGCGCTTAGGCTTCTCTCTCAACCTCGCTTTCGATCGACTCGTCTCTTCTCTCTCTCTTTCTCTTGCTCGCTCACTCGCTCTACTCACTCGGTTCAACGGACTCGGCAACTATACTGCACACGAGCTCTAGGCAACTTGTATATACAGCAGCAGCAGCTTCGCTATATAGTCCACCGTCGCGAGTCTGATGGCTCTATGTGTGTCTTGCTGTTGTGAGTGCGCGCGCGCGTGTGTGCGTGTGTGTGCATTGTATGCGCGGACGCCTATGTTTGTTGATCAAAATGAATTGTCGATCGCGAAGGCGCGGACGCATATATATGCATATACATATATGACGCGGGAGCGGCTCTGTCTCTCGCACACAAATGCACAGCCGTGTTATTCTTTTATACCAGCCTTTTTTTCGCACTCTTCCACTTCGATTCGACGTTTGTTTGGTTTTACCCGAGGTTTTATCTTTTTCAAAATTTGTGTATAGTGGTCTTTTTTTATACGATTCTGTTTGGTTATGCATGCTGTAAAGATGTTAGGTTATTTTAGACCCGCGTTGGGAGAAAATAAAAATAGGAATATTTGCAATTTAGGAGGAAACCAGTTAAAATGATTTCGGAGTTTTGTTATGTAGCCTGTGATAGGATTTCCCGACTTGGACTTTATCAATTAAAAATAGACAGCCACGTTAAAATCGCAAATCTTACAGTGAGTCATTATTCTTTACCTCTTTATCATTAATCCTCATCCGATTACAAAGGCAGTTTTTTTTAATGTCTATTGAAACAGTCATCGATTTTGTGTACCTATTTAAATGAAATTAAATACGCACTAATACTGATTATTATACTTTTTAAGTTTATTATTGTGTTCATGAATTTAAAAATTGGAATTAGACGAAACGAAATTATTCCGTTAATTAGAAATGGAATTTACTAGGTATACGGCATCGAATGCAATATTTTATAAATTTACTGCACGTATAAAATGCTATTTTTATTATTTTATTTCGTTCTTTTTTTCAAGTAATTAAAATTAAAATTTCAGCCGACGCCAATGTGTTAAATTGAACATTTTTATTCAATGCACATTTAATGGTGAAATCCAACAGAAAGGCCATCCGCTATAAATTGCACATAATCCATGAATCGTCAAACGCTCCGAGTTTCAAATTGCTGACTTGTGCTTTTTTTATGATTAATGTCGAAAATTTACCGTCATACCAAATAATAATTATTAACGTGTTTTTTGTCACATAAATTTTCCCTTTGATTCTGTTTTGTCAAAATTTATTATAATGTTTGAGATTTATTCTTCGACATTTATGCGAATAAGTAAAAAGTATTTTTTGACAAAAAGATGATAGTAGTTGAATTTTATACGTTTTAACTTGGGTCTTATATTACACTAATTTTACGAATTTCTTAAAGGGGTATTCACGTGCGTTACGTCTGTAAAGGATTAAAGATGGAGTCAATTGCGACTTTAATTATACAACTTATCTACTTTAGAAGTGCACAAAGAGAAATTCTAAAGAGTAATAGCAGGCAAAAATACCTTCTTTTAGCTTTTAATGATAAATGAAGCTGAACGACGTTTTAATAAGTCCAATGCATGAAGAGGAATATCATCGACGAGCATCGACGTAGAAAACGACACGATTATCTGAATTATAAAAAATTCCTGTGTTAGGTGTAATAAATGAAATTCCACTATTTCAACTGATCTCTCGCGTGTAGGCTCACTGCTGAAATAAAAAAATACCAGCGATTTGTATAATATTGTATAGGCAGCAGCGGCGCATAATGAGATTCGCAGAATGCTTTATGGCTTCCCTGTTTTGCTCATTTGTCCGGAGAGTGTCTCCCTAATGTAAAAGACGCTCATGAAGGAACGCTCGATATAATAAAGCCGCGACTAGTTTTCTCTCTCTCTCTCTCTCTCTCTCTCTTACACACACACACACACACACACACACGGCCGGTAACGAGACTCTCTGAGCCTGTGCAGTATAAGTGCCTCGTACGGAAACATCCCAAATAAGGCGAGTCGAGGCAATTCGCAAAATTGGTGCTTTGTATATATATAGAAAGCTTTCTTTTTTCAGCGCGAACGCGTATAGATGTAGAGTAGCTATTACCCTACTAGTTGTACGATTCGCTATAGATTCATGATTGAGAAATATGAATTTTGCATACTTGAATAGGAAACAGTATACGTTAATTACAGAAGCTAGCTAGATTTATTTATTGACATTTTATGTAGTTATATATTATATAACAAGAGTTTCGTTTAGCAAAATTCACAGTGCCAGTCAGTTCTACCATATAATTCATTGCGTCTACATAAAAATGACAGTCGAAATTGAACGTACACCGAGCCACCCACTATATTGATCTGCACTCATCCCATCTTTATAAGTGTAAAAGAACAGCAAAAAATTGTATTAATGCGCCTCTATGGAAGCATCGAGCGGGCGGCGTTGACTCGCTAATTCGCGCAGAATTTCGACGAAATTAGATTTCGCCCGTCGTCTCAAGGTCAGCCGAAATGGCTATATAGCCCGAACAAAGGCTGTGAGGAAGTTTCGCGCAGACGCGAGTCTCTCTCCTCTCTCTCTCTCTCTCTCTCTTGTCTCTTATCAGCGCTCCAGAGATAGGCCGGGTGTCGCGCAAACGTAACCCAGTCTATACACACACAGCTATATACATGCTCCGTCTCTCTCTCCCTCTCGTGTTCACATGGCCCCGTAACAACTCAGGGGCTCCCCGCTTGCGCTATGCGCTTCCAGCTTGGGTTTCCGGATCGCTTTTGGCCGTCGCTCTCTACTTTAGCCACACACACACACGTAGCTGCATGCAGCAGAATACGTAACGTTGCAGTGCAGTGTCGTTCTCTCAGGCGGTGCTGACTATATACATATAGAGCTCTATATACATATAGAGCGCGCCTCTCATTTCCCACGCGAAAGAGTCAGTGTGTATACAGGCTTTACATATATATACATGTATATACACACGCGCATATATATGCATGATGACGATGACGCCGTTGCTATAGGCAGCAGCAGTTGCGGCTCAACATCGGCGAGACTCTCCTCTGGTGTACGATATATATATATACATGGAAGCTCGTGGCCTGACGACGCCGAGAGCGTGCAGAGAGCGAGAAAGCGAGGCAAGGAGCGGGAGGAAGAGACTCGATCCTACTCCCCCCCCCCAATGCTCTCTCTTGCTCTCTCTCTCTCTCTCTCTCTGCTTCTCTCGGGCGCGCGAAAAAGAAGAGGGTGGAAGAAAAAGTCCCGACAAAAAGATGCAGAGGGAGCGAGAAAGAAGAAAAAGAAGCGTAAGGGGAAGGAAGAGGAGGAGGAGGAGGAGGAGGAGCTAGAGAGAGGCTCTCGGGTCTCGGTTGTACTCGGCGATGTAGAGAAAGAAAGAGAGAGAGGGAGGGAGAGAGAGAAAGCCGATGAACCGAGTCACCCCAGACATAGAAAAGAGCGCGAGGACGGTAGACTTGGCAACGTCGCCGTAGCTCCCAACCGACAGAGACGGAACGAGTTTGCAGAGGTATGTATATATATATAAATCGGAGAGGGAAAGAGACGTGGCAACGCCGCTCAGCTCTCACGGACATACTGGGCAATCGACCACACACGTGTGCGCGCCCGTCTCTCCGGAGTCTCCGAGTCCGAGCTCTCGCTTCGCTCCTCCGGCTTAGAGTGTGTTTGCTCTCTCTCTCTCTCTCTCTGTATATGTGCATGTGCCTGGGGGATGTGTTGTGTGAGAACGAGAGAGAGAGAGAGAGAGGGAGAGAGAGAGAGAGAGAGAGAGAGAGAGAGAGAGAGAGAGAGAGAGAGAGAGCGGCCAGACCGGCCAAGGAAAGAATCCCGTTTTGTCGACGGGTCGGAGGAGGGAAAGAAGAAGACGAAGCCAAGACCAGCCGAGGATCTTATTTGCGCGCGCTAGAGAGAGAGAGAGAGAAAGGGACTCTCGACTCCTCGAAGCGAGCATCCGCTTTTCCATCATCATCAGCGGTGCTGCGGTGACTTCCAGTTCTGCACGAAGAGAGAGAGTGAGAGAAAGAGAGAAGTTTCGACCCTTATACCGTGCGCGTTTATGTATATTTTTCAGCCGTTCTTCTCTCTCACTCGCTCATTTTGAAGCGGATCCACCGGCGTGGACGTTCGGTTTTTTTTTCTCATTTTGGCTAAAGGTGATGCACGGGAAAAAGAAAAAAAAACTGCACGCAAATGCGTTTGAACTATCATGAAATGCTTGTAAACAGGAGGGTGATCGGTATGAGTTTGTATTATATAGACTCGGCATCAGGCGAATCTCAATCATAATCGGCATATATAATTATATAAAGGAGTTTGACAAGAAAATTCAGTAAGATAAATTTTACTCCTCAGGCCATCGAATCAGTAGGTATAACCGTAATAGCACACTAACTAAAATTAACACATCAGATTTATCAAATATTTGCGATAGGCATTTTGCTAACGTAGATACCACACGTCCCAAGATCATTCTCTGCACATTGACGCGGTATGGATGCAATGCCATAACAGTATATACTGCCCGGTAAGCGTCTGATCCATGCCCAGATTATGGGCCAGCATCCCCGTGGTTCGAGGCAGAGCATAATACACAAGAAGAGCGCCCGTCCAAGGGCCGCCACTGCTGCAACATAGAGAGTGGCATCCAAGTACGATAGCCTAGTGCAGGGAGCTTATATCTTTGTCTCCCTTCTCCGGCTGGTTAGAGGCTCTAATTACGCGCGATCGTAATCTCCCATGCGGCCGGGTAACGGACCCTCTCTTTCTCTCCCTCTCTCTTGCATGCTGCAGAAAGAGAGAGAGAGAGAGAGATAGAGACGTGCTGACCGAGACTTGGCCAGCGTTGCAGCTGCAGGAGCAGCTCTTCTTCTCTTCTCTCTCTATACTCTCCGCGACTTGCAAATATCGCTCTTTATAAGGCCTCCGCTGCTGCTGCTGCTGCTGCTGCTGAGCTACCGGTCGATGAATCTTTTCTGGGGAAAATTGAGTCTGATAGTCGCGTGTGCGCCTGCAGTGTGTCTCGTATAATGTACGTGTACCTCTTTTGCGTATGTATGCAATATACAAGCTCGCTTTATACATCCAACGATGCATTTACATTTTATATATGCATGTATATGTAGGTAGGTACACAGAGAAAAAAATTCAATTGATTCAACAATTTTTCATAGTTGAAATAGCGCAAACTCTAATATTGTCAAATTAACAACGAATCGTTGTAG
>UELV01091569.1:0-18127 GCA_900490015.1 Megastigmus stigmatizans
GCGTCGAGCTGCACCGGCCGGATCAAAAAATCGTTCCCAAACTTTCCGTTCGCCAAACACTCAATGCTTAATAACTTTGGAGCGTTTCTCCGCAAGCGCCGCGCAGAGCTGCACCGATCCCCCAGCGGTATATACAGGCCGCAGCTGCGCACTTGACACGGAAGCTTCCCTGCATCCGCACCTTATATTACAAGTCTACACTGTACACGAGATGCAGTGCCCTAGTGCGCGCGTCTCACCACGGGATTCTTGAGACCTTTGGCTGAGCTTCTACCAGCTGCTTGTGGATGGCCACCGAGATTGTAATTACCTCGTTTCCATTGCCTCGCTTGTTTATTTCCCCGGGTTATTTCCTTTGCTCCCCCCCCCCCCTCACTCTCTTTCTTTAGCTCTTTGCATTCGGCGGCGAATGCGGAAAAAAGAAAGGGAGGGAGAGAGAGAGACACACGGGAGCGGACGAAAGAGGGGAAAAGAGAGAGTGGGAATGGCAACTGGGTCATAAAGTTGAGCGAATTTCTGGCCATCGCTTTAATTATCGTGCGGCAAGAGAGCTTCGACCCTTTCACCCGTCGTTTGCTGCCGTCTTTTTGTCAGCTACTCTCTGGCTGCTGCTGCTACCGCCACTGCCTCTGCCTGAGTGACTGCCTGTCTGCCTCTTTCGTAATTTCATTCGTGATGGACTCGACGCTGCGTTGCAGTACGGGAGAGGCTGATGGGGGAGCCGGTGTGCATTTCCTTTTCTCTTTGAAAATTGCTCCGCCTTACCGATGCTATTCTCTACCTCGCCTCTAATACGTATATGCTCTATTTTTTTGCAATTTCTACTGAAATTTATCCCTACATTTGCAATGTTTCACGCTGAATTTTCTTTTCTTATATGTCGTATCACGTCTGTTAGGTTTTATTTTTTAATTATTGCAATAATAGTTAATCTGCTGCTGGTCATATAGCAATCATTTAAGATCATTATGTATTTTATTTAAACTGTTGAAAATCAAGAATATTTGTTTTCACCTAATCTTTTATTTGAGTTTATGAAAGGCTTTGCGGATTATAATTATGCACAACCTTATGCACTTATTTAAAATACATATCTCAACGCATTTATGTATTCAAAGTCTTTTAAATGCTCGAATCTGCTCTGGATGAAAACATTATATTTGCGTTATAATGATAATGCAGAATTATTAAATTTTTAATTAACACGAAGATAAATGTTCTATTTTAAGTAAAAATTTATTATAATTTTGAATGCTTTAATATTTACAGTCAAAGTTCAAAATCATATTCATGAATTTATACTACGCTTTATTATGTATCATAAGAAGTAAGCTAATTACCTTTTCAAATACTTCGAAATATCATTTTCATATCATTAAAACACAATTTACAATATGCATTAATGCACCAAATATATGCATTAACAGTTCAGTTGTTACTTTTATGTATAGTTCACTCGGTTCTGCTGACAAGCAGGCTTTTCGAATGATAATAAACCAGGATCAAATATACGCATATATAAATATGTAAAAATCCTTGGAAAGAGAAAATATTGTATATTTCCAAACTATACATCAAATACTAGCTCAGCATTATCAATACTAATATTTATTTAATTTGCTTCTTCGTCTTCATAAAGATAAAAAATAGTAATTGTAAGGAAAATACTACTGTTGTCACTAAATTTGATTGATAAAATAGAAAATATTGATTTTTGAACCTAGCCACTATATTAAAATTATATTCGCTTATATAAACTTTGGCATCGATAGTGTAGCAATGTTTTAAAAGTAATTAAAACAAATTTTCTTTCTAACTGCTTAAAAAATCTGGATCAAGTACTCTATTGAAACTTGATATGTGATATAGTAAGATGAAAACAATATATTTTCCGTTTTGTATTTTATATCAGCAACAGAATTTCGGCTCGTATTTTGTAGTTTATTGGTAAAACGTCACACATATTCTGGAAAAGTTATCTAAAGTAATTAAATTATTTTACACCCATTTAAAAACTTGAAAACTTATAAAAAGTGTTAGAAATATGATATTAGTACGTCAATTTATCGAAATAATAAAAATTTTTATAAACTATATGTATAGACATAAGCTTTTTTAATTGTTGTATCGATCATTTTTCTACCTTTATCTACCATTATAACTAAAAATGGTGAAAACATTTGTTTTAGTCTACTATATGAAGCCTAGAATAAGTGCAATTAGAAGATATCACTATCAGCAAGCCAAGTGTTCCCAGATGTAATTAATCCACCTCCAATTATCTCAGCTCCATCTCAACAGCCCTTAACGCACGTTCCACAAAGCACACTCACACGCGTACATCGCATATACCCAGAATTTTCACACAATTTTTTTGAGTATAGACACTCAAATCGCATTCGTTAAATCTCTATCATCGTTCATTCACTCCTTCGCTTGGGGCAATAAAAACAAAATTCGAGAACTGATTCAGCCCATGCGCTTCACATACACTCGTCCACACGTTCCAATTACACAATTTACCCAGTAGCAGCTGCAGCACACACTCGCGCAAGCACATTCGGCTTGGCGCCTGCTTTCTCTCCCTCTCTCTTTCTCTCCTCGAATTTTCGCAAATTACGCGAATCTTAAGATGTTTAAATTGCAAAATGGCTCTTTCACCCTCGCTTCCCCCTCCTCTCTCTCTCTCTCTCTCTCTACCTCTCTCTCTACCTCCGTGCCTGCTTCAGACCTGCTTTTTCCCCCCCCGGCGTGTTTGAGCTAGGCGCGAGCTCGCGTACGACTTCTCGCAACCTCATTAAAGTTTTCTTTGCGAGGGGGCCCGATATCTCACGCGCACCAGCTACTAACGTGAAAATTTGCGAGCTCGTTAAAAAAAAAAAGAAAAAGTGTTTTCAACATCCCTCTCCTCCTCGACGTTCTCAGCACGGTGTGTATCTGTGTGTACGTGGGTGTGCGTACGTATAAAGCAAAGTCGGTCATAAATCAAAATTGATGCAGCAGGCGAATGCGGTGAATTCGCTCAAACTTGCTGGTTCAAAAATGAGTTTTGAGGAGTTTTATTCGGGGCGGGGGGATATTCGTTAGTCGACTGAAGAAAGGCCGTTAAATCCGCGGGGGGATCGATCGAAACTTGTCTCTTATTTGGGTGCAGGGAATTCACGATGCGCGAGGCATTCAAGCGTATTTTTAGCCTTCAAAGATTTGCATATATAGACGACATTCTTTAATAAAACATGCAATATATCAAAATGGGAGGCGACTTATATATTTTCAAGAGACTGTGTATGAAAGTAGATAGAAATCCAACGATATAGAATCCATTGAGCATTACGCGCATTCAATGAAGGACAGCATACAAAATCAATGTTATTTCATTTTCATAGCAAATAGTGAATCAGTTTCAATTTCAGAGCACAATTCACTCTGAGGGGATTCGCGAATTTTACAAATTCTCATTTAAAATCGTGCCAAACAAATGCATCGTGTGCACACACCCACGTACGTTCTTTCAATTTTGCGAAAAATCCTCTTTTCTTTTCTCTCGCCCGGCAATCTCTCAAGCGGATCGAAGCATTTCAATTATTCAAAAAAATCTTCTGTAAGATAATTCCGGCGGCGGATTGAAAAAAGAAGAAGAAGAAGGAGATGAAGAACTACTATGTCGGTATATATATGTATTCGATGTATGCAATATCAAAGGGAACAGGGACATAAAAGGAGGAGAATGGATGGCGCGAAAGATAAAATCCACCACAACGAGATGAGTATGTCGAAGAGTTCAGTCGTGAGAAAAGGAATCGCAGTAGGAGATGGAGGAGGAGGTGGTGGTGGGGATAGGATCGAGGCTGATACGCTCTTAATATTTCAGCGAAGGCGGACGGCGCTTTTGCCAAGAAAAATCCGGGACAATTGCACGGCTGTGCACTCGCGCGTGCTTTACAAAGTCGACCTTTTCGTTCTGAGGCGCGGGTGTCGAAACGAGAGAGGAGAGTCATTGAGAGAGAGAGAGAGAGAGAGAGAGAGAGAGAACCTTTCCAATTCCTCGAAAGAAGAGTGAGAGAGAGAGAGAAGGAGGAATAGTACACTGCTGGGTTTGGCAAGCCATTCACCATTTTTTCGAGCTACTTAAGACCTCTCGCGCAAAGATTACGGTGCAAAATGCTCCTCTTCATTCTAATTCTTCTTCTTCTTCCTCCTCCTCGTCATCTTCTACTTCTTCTCGCTTTCGTCTTTCCTCCCACCCGTTCCCCTCCCCTCCCTTGCACAATCCTCTTTTGATCTTTGCTCGCTTCTCTCGTCTCTTGTCTTGGGCGATCATCGATTGCCGGGGAAAGAGAGAAGTCTTTTAGTTATATCGCGCAGTTAATTGTTGAAAGGGTGCTCTCTCTCTCTCTCTCTCTCTCTCTCTCTCTCTTTCTCTCTCTCCCCGCTATTTTCATCGAACGAATCGCCATGAAAACTTGGAAGCAAGAATAAAAAGAAAAAAAAACACGGAGGATGGGAGGGAAAGGAACTTGCCAAACTTTCAGTTTCTTTGAATTCTTTAGTTATCGAGGACGAGAGGGCATTGTTACTGCCTATTCGAGTGCAAGTTTTCACTTGAGACTCTCGTTACAAGAAAAATTTTTATTAAGAGAACCAAGTGTTTGAGCATATCTCTTTTTTTTTAATAAGATCCAGTTGTCCAGCGAGGATAAAAGAATTTTCGAAGAAACGATGATTAACAAAGTTGACGTCATTGCTATACGTTTTATTAAACAGGTCGAGATTCAGTCGTGAAAAGTTATATTTAGAGCAGACATCGGATTACCATAATTACGAATGGATTTATTCGCAATTGATCGTTTATTTCATATAATCGCAGTCAATATATAGGTCTCATATATACAAGGGTATATTTTACCCGACGTTTAAAAGCTGCGCGACTATTGAATTTGTGTGGACCAGGTAACTAAATAGTCTCATTCGCTGAGAGCGAGTCGCGCTCCCTCTCCTCCGCCACTGCCACCTCTAGTTGAAATTAATTTCCAGGGAACAAAAGGAAAATTTCATTTGCTAAAATGCGTGGCGCGCAAATTATAAACTTTCAGAAATGGAATTCTCGAGTCTCTCTCTCTCTCTCTCTCTCTCTCTTCCCGCGCGAGCACCATAATAATAAAAGTAGCAGAATTAGTGCGCAAGAAAGATTTAACCGGGGACGCCCCGAGCGCAACTCCAAAATGGATTAGTTATTAAATATATTTGCTGAAAAGTTTTTAATCAATTCGGTTAAGCAGCCGGAGAAACTCTTTGTTCTTCTTTCCCCCGCTTTCTCGTATATATATATTCGAAAATGGAAAGTACACTACACTCGTATGGAATTTAATGAAAGACTCGCTCCTCCTACGCTCGGCTAATGACTCCTTCTCTTCAAGTCATATCGAATGTTATCCAAAAGTGTGGCGAAGATTTTCGAACCAGTTTATGTTACACTTTGCATTCCGTGTGTACTTTAGATATCCTGCAATTTGTGTGCCCGAGTGTCATAATTTCTCGATTGCTCCGAAGCGATAATGATTTCCACTTAAACGAGCTCTTTAAAACTGTGACAATCGCAGAGCTTTAAAAGATCATACCGCGTGCTTTTACGCATCTTTCGCGCGAAACTTTATATTTACAGCGAGGGCGTTAAAGTTTTTAATTAGACTGTTAATTTTTATGACGTTTTTGACGAGCAATTAAGTGATTTTTAGTAATTGTATATATATATATATTTAAGAAAATTCAGTTAGCTCAGTTGTAACGGGTACATTAAGTGAAAAAAGTTAGTCTGTGATAAAACTATCAATAGTTAAATTGGATATATTGGGGGAGTTGGACTTAAAAATTCAATATTTCTAGCCATTGCCCTTGGGTGGAAACATGCTCGAGAAATGCTGGAAAAAGCCTTTTATCACGTGTTAGGAACTGCAGGCCATTTGTCTTAACGATTAACTCTACTGGCCATTTATAATATTTTCATTTCTTCCAGGGTGATTATAAAATTATATATAGAGATGTATCAATAAAATGATCGAAAAGCATTTAATGTTATTTAAACAATTAATTTTTAAAAATATTTAAAATTAAAATGTTGAATGATAAATATATTTTACTCTAATAACATTGAATGGCACTGTTTAAATTCCCTTACTATTGATTATCCAAAAGAATTTTCATATATTCAAAGCGTTTCGTTTGCATTTTCTTTTTCTCTTTGCGCATCCTGAACAACCTTGAATTTTAATTCGTTCATTTAATGCAGACCCTTGTAGATGGAATCAGTTTCATTTATTGTAATTCAGCATCCGTATGCGCCAAATGAGATGCACATTCTTAATCTGCATTATTGAAAACTCTCCTGGGAAACAATGCAATTCTATTAATTTTGACAATCCCAAAAAGAAATTTATTATGAGTAATGTATTCATATAAAGTAGCTCGAGTATCATTAACATGAACCTCTTTTGTAATCTCTATCAAAAAAATATCCAACAATAAGTTTATTTATTTCAATCATTATCTATCTTAAAAATCAAAATTTAAAGTATCTCGTTATAAATCACAATTGAATACCTTATAAGATTAAAGCCACGTCAATGGCTCAATACGTACTTTTACGCAAGGTAAATTGATCTTCGAACGAGCCCATTCCAAAAGAATTCTCGCGCGAGAAGAAAAAGAAACTACTTTCCAGCCCAACGCTATTTTGTGCAGAAAAAAAACAGCTGCGCCGATGTGGTAAGAGTATGAAAAATAACGGAATTGGCGCGTGCAGCGGAGACAGGTGTCACCTTGGCAATAATACTGAAAAATTAACTGCAACAGCAGTAACGGCAACATCGCACACCGGCGAATAAATGCCGTATCACTTGTAATGAGTTCAAAGAAAAAACTGGAGAACTGCAGCGGGACACAAAAAAAAGTCGAGAGGAAAGGAGAGCAAGACTACCTCTGTATACGCTTTTCCACCGAGCGCGACGCCTCTCTCTCTCTCTCTCTCTCTCTCTTTCTCTCTCTCTCCTTCTATATAGCTTCCCTACGCATTCGCGCGCAAAGCCGGAATCTCTGCGAAGATGCCACACTTATACACACACTCGCGACTTCCCTACGCCTGCAGCGAAAGTTTATCCGTAAACAGTCGGCTACATACAGGGTGCAA
The DNA here is from genome assembly GCA_900490015.1 of Megastigmus stigmatizans. Classification (NCBI taxonomy): domain Eukaryota; kingdom Metazoa; phylum Arthropoda; class Insecta; order Hymenoptera; family Megastigmidae; genus Megastigmus; species Megastigmus stigmatizans. The sequence goes on from UELV01091569.1 coordinate 7,184, forward strand.
GCTCTCTTTTCAGTGATGTGGTAGTGGCGGAAATTCCCCCGCGAGGAGGGGGAGGAAGCGACTCGTCGGAATCGACGAAAAGAATCTCGGTGCTGCATAATTCAGCCGTCTCGCGGCCCTACGACAGCTCCGAGATTTATCTGCCCAACTGTACCACCCGCGACTGTATTTCTATATATATGTATACACGTAGAGTATATCTGTACCGGGAATGGAATTTTTTCGCATGTCTAGGAGACAAATTTGTTGGCGACTTTTTCGCATGCATTGTGAGGTTTTCAAGGACCTGCTGCTCCGGTTCCGCTTTGCTTAATTTACCTTTACTTCGCTCGCTAATGCCCTTCTCTCTACCGTACTTTTTCTTACTTTTATGCACTATTGTAAGAGCGATGCTAATGGTGATACTTTTTGCTATGCCAGATAAAACCCAGATTGTTTTGCAACGAATATTTTGTTGATGGTTTGAGAGAGAAACAAGTTTTATAGAATTATTTTGTAAAAATATTGCTTTTTTAACAGTATGATTTTGCTTTATCCACAACTATGTAGATAATTCGCAAAAAGAAAGTTCCTATAATAGATGTTAGTTCGAAAAATGATTTTTATGCTTGGAACTTTATTTTGAATTTATTTTTTTAAATGTAGATACTTTTTCACTGAGTTTCTTTTCAGTAAATATAACAGTTAAAAGCGTAGTGCAAGTTTGGTTCCAAATATAAACATTCGAGAGTACGATGTCATACAGAATATATTTTTTTTTATTTTCGTACAAGTTTTATGGAAAACCATTTGACAAATGGATCTGCCACTTCCTTTCACAAAACTCAGAAATAAAAGTAGTGACTATTGATGGTAACTCTCACTTGGGGACTATTTGTAATAACTAGAAGTAAAAAGAGGAAGCATGTTTTTTACAAACAAAAGTTATTCATGAAAGAACGCTCTGTTTAACGAAGTTCAAAATTTAAAACTGTATTTACTTTAAGTCTACTAATGACAATTACAAATTATATCCAGAAAAGAAGTAGAATAATAAAAAATCACAAATCATCAAGAATGTTTCTAAAGTGATACCAATATAATGAAACTAATTGCATAGTATTACAAATATATTTATTATAAAATTATACATGGTAAAACATAAATAAACGTGTTATATACATGATGGCTATGATAAAATTAATGAATACGAAGTTGGTGGAAATTTATAGTAAGATCATTCTACATTTACAGTAAGATCATGCATAAAATAAGCTTACTTATTATACGAATCATGCATTTTCAAGAAAATACGTAAAATAAATTTGCATAAAAAAGGATTTTATATTATCATAGAATAAGACTTTACAGCGAAATTTGCCACTCCACTGGTCATATTTTATCTTGTAAATTAGTTTTTCTGCAACTTCATTTTCTAAAATCCTGCACAATATCTATACACGCTTAGTTTATCGATGATGAAATCATTATTTAACTTTCTTATGAATAGTTTTCAGACGTAAGTATACCTCTGCAGAAATACAAAATTAATCATCTCATACGCGTAGAATAGGAGAGTCGAATGAAAATAACCTCATAAGCACAGACCCTTTAGGATTCCTTGGGAATAAAAAGCTTTACGTTACCCAAGCTTTACGTAATAGCCGCGAGGTAGGAAAGAAAACTGCGAGCATTGAATAGATATCGCCGATAAAGTTTCGCATAAACGCCTGCATTTCGCGTAACACACAATTCCGTTCTTAATGCAGGTATATATATTCGCTCGCGTGTGTCCTCACGTTATATTCTGTCTCGCGCGGTCAGCGCCGAGCCACCGTGTACCTTGCGTTCGCGAGTGTGTCGCGCAAAGAAAGGCCACTTTTTCTGCCTTTCACTCGGTTTTCATAGAATATATATATGCGCGCGTGGTTCGTATTACATGGAAAAAGGCCGTAGCCATGATCGCGGCCGCGCGCGTTTTATTGGAAAAATAGTCCATTTGGAATTTGTGGCGAAACGTTCCCCTCTCCATTGGAAGTTTTATTAATTTAAAATTCGCGAGGAATTGGCATATTGAGCTTCCTGCACCCGCTTTCAAGGAAAAAAGAAAACATCGCTCGCATCTTTTTCGAACATTATCGAGGCTGATTTGCTAAATAATGGAACGCAGCCTAAATCTCTGCTTAGAATCTGCGCATATTTTATCGTTTAAGCAAATAAGGAAAACGAATGTACCTTTCTTCTTCTTCTAATTTATTATTATAACTTTTGACTTGCTCAACCGCATACTTTAAGGTCTGTAATAATTTTTTATTGCGCGCCCGAATAGCAGTCATTATCTCGAAACAATTATTCTTTATGCTTCGAATATCTGCGAGAGTAAAACATACAACGGACTTCCTGGAAACTTTCAAAATACAACTCGAGAGTCGGAGGTTTGATGAAGTTTAGCGGTAATCAGCTGGAAAGTTGAGTATACATCGACACGCATAACTGTCACTCACGTTCTTGTATAAAGTGTCGAAGCTTTTTCATTTCTCCTCGTAACCGTCGACTAACAAGTTTCTCCATGCAACCATTTAATCCTGCGCCGAGAAGAAAATCCTAAAGCTGAAAATAGGTTGAAATCGGGTTAAAAATGAGAGCTGGGCAAAAGAAGAAGAAGATGAAGAAGAAGAAGAAGAAGAAGAAGAAGAAGCGGATCTCCTCTCCGACTCTCTCAACACTCGAACATATTGCTTTCGGCGCTCACAGCGCGCGCTTCGAGGCAAAGTAGAAAGCACATATACGTGTATATAATCATGCACGAAGAGAAGGAGCTCGACCAGAGGAGATTCTGCCTGGGAATTGTTTGTGTGCATCAGCCTCCAGGTGCGAGCACATCTGCGGCTTCGTCCTTTTCTTCGAGTGGCCCTGCAGTGTACACGAGATCCAAGAAGCCAAGAGTGCACAGTGGCTTCCCATGGCTCCGTGTTCGCGGCGGGCATATTATAATTGGGCCTTCGATGTTTCAGTTTCTCGTGCTCGAGAAAACGAGAGATTCGCGGCTGCAGCTTATGGATGAGGAGACCTCGCGAAGCTACGCGATGCGATCTGTGGCACCACCACGCGTAAGCCACTTGCCTATTTCAAACTAAGGGCACTACATGCTCAATTTATTAGAGGTCGAGTGTGGTGTAGAATATGCTCTTTAATACGTGGATTTTTTGTTTAAAGTGCACGCAGCGATACGGGCAAGTTTCTACATGAAAGTGTAATATTATATCGTGATATTTAGGTGTATTTATTAATGATTTCGAAATATTAGTACAGCTAAGAAAGGACCCTGGTAGAAAATTGACGAGTTTGACTGGTCAACGTATTAATCAAATGGCAATGTTTTGTGGCTATTAAGCGAACAATATACTTTCAAATATCATTTATCACGAATTATATTGTTCAGTTTTGAACTAACTTTCAATTATATAGTGTCTAACTTTTATGCAGGCCCCAGATCCAGAGATAATAGTGAAAATTCAATATATTTAAAAAATCTAGCTAAAAACTGGTTAAGAATTCCTTAACATTTCTACCAGGGGATGAATGCTAAAAATGTCCATTACGTTAAATAATAAACCATTTATACTTTGATGGAAGTGTATACTTATTATTTTACAAGAGAAAAATGATTTTATTACTATCAAATTTGCAATTCAACAAAGTATTTCGATGTACTTTAAAATTTTTGCTGAGTATTAAAAATTATGTATATGATATTTGGCTGAATACACATGTGTGTGCAGAGAGATTAATTCTAACGTGATTATAACATGAAACATATTGAAATTATAGCGAGATTAAGCGTTATTACTACGAAGTTTGCGACTGGTTGTTAGCATGTGCAAGACAAAACAAAGGCTTAAACATAATGTTTACCCTCGTAATGTAAACAAACTTAATGGGCTAAATTCAGATTATTGGAAAATCAGCATGTAACTATTACGTACATAAGTACTAATAATCTCCAGAAAATACATGAAAAATATTTATCCTGATTAAATTAATTAGATTAATAAATTTACTATACTTATAGAGTCACATTTTAATAAAATACTAATCAAATTACACGCACACAAATTCAAATCTTCACATAGCACTTTACGAAACTGAAACTCTTAGATATCAAGCAATAAATAAAAAATGCAGTCCGCTATATAGAATGCGACAAAAATTCTAAACTCACTATCCCAGTAAACCGTAAAATTGAAATCTATATATATACATGCAAGTGGCAGTTTTCGCAAGAGTAATTAAAATAGAGAGCTAAAAGTCGGTGTAGCTCGCCCAAATCTTTCCCTTTCATAAATCATCGTAATAAGTTTAATATCGCCGTTGCTAACCGCACGCTTTAGCCCATTATTGCGCATTCTGTGCGCGCAATGCGGGAGAGCCGCGCGCGCGCTCGCTGTTTAATGAAGAAAAAAAAATCTCGGTGCTCGCGCGATTGCACAATGAACCGCGAACAATCCGATGAATTCTCTTGAAGCGGGGAAATAACAAAAAAAAAGAAGGAACGCCGGCACCGAGAGTATATATACACGTATAGTGCAGTGGCGTATATCCTCGAATCGTAAAGCGTGCACTAGTGTGTACCGCTGCTCGATCGATCGATTATTTCTGATGGAAAATGTGTGTATGTGGCTGGGTGTGTGTGTGTGGGCCCGGATGTGTTTTAAACGTTGGCACACGACCTGGTATGACGCTTCTGCTTCTGCTGCTGCTGCTGTTGTATGTATATATGTACGTACGTGCATAGTGCAGACTCTGGTCACCGTTGGAACAAAGTGTTTGTCCATTGTTTTTGCAATTTTTGCCCGTCACATTTTGACAATGTCGATACGCTCGGCGATCTGCTGCGAGAATTATTCCGGCGGAACTGCACTTTAATCCTCGGAAGCCTTGAAAAAATTTTACGGCTATTCTTCGTATTTTGTACTGCCAATTCAATGACTCTATTTTCCGCGTATAAGGTATCTTTTATACTCCTGCGTTAGAATTTAGAGCATTTTTACTAGTGAATAATAACAAATTATATATATAAAGTATAATGATTGATTGAAATTATCGTATATAAAAGTAATTTATTAAATAAATATACCACTTTACTATTTTAATTTATTTAATAAATATTAAAAATCTATTTAGCTGTGATATTATATGTACAATTTGTACAACTTTATCATCGATACTACTTTTTTCAATTTCATAAGCTCAATTTCAAACAACTTCAAACAATTGATAGATACTATTTCATTTACATTTTTTTAAATTAAATTTTCATTCAAAATTTTATTTTAGATATAGATATTTCAATAAAAAATATCGCTCCGAAAAGTTTTTCAAAGCGCGTCGACTAAAAATACCCATAAAGTCCAATTAACGGGGTTACACTTTCATGTATAGTTGTAAAAAATTCATTCTACACATCGATCGATCGCGCGCTCCTCATCCCATAACCAGACCAACATAGCTCCTTGAAAAATCCGAGGATACAATTCCAAAGCTAAGTTTTTCCGGGAAAATACGCGCGGCGGCGCTTTGTGACGATGCTGCATCCCAGTGAGTCGGGCGCGTACATCGTTATCCGCGGTGTGTATACATATATATATGTATCAGTCGAAGGTGCGCCTGGATTGACGTCAGAGAAAAATAGCCCGGGTGTGCACAATGGCTGGGCTTCTGCCGCTTCTGCCGCGACCGCTACGCGCATTACGCCGAGAGAGATTCTTCGCCCACCCTCGTCTTTGCTCTTCGCCGCGGGCCTTTTTTTGCTGTGGAAAACGCATCGAGCCGATGCACACAGACTGACGTAATAGCTTACAATATTTTTTTCTTTTTGGTTATGTGACTGCGCTTCTTTATTGCGTGCGCTTGTTTACGCGAGATTCGATTTCTATATTTTTGGTTTTACCTAAAGTGATTGTGCGTTTTTCAATGAAATGCATTACTTTACGGGCGATTTATTTTATTGTACTATTCAGTATTATTGCTTTTGAATTTTATCTCGTTCTTTTTAAGTAATTATTTGATGTTATTAACCAATAAGAGGAAATTTTCATGGCTGTTATCTGCAAAGAGTTATTTTAATAAGACAATAAATTATAATTGTAAAGTATGCAAATTTAACGCCGTTGTGTGTAAGATAGTTACTTGGGCATTTGATCAAGATTAATTTATTCTTGTAATAAATATTTATTTATATCTAAAGTATCGCCAGTACTGTTAATCTGGCCGATTTTAGTATCCCTGTAATCTACAGGGCAGTAGACTGCTTTTGCAATGTTCGGTTGATACCTATTGGGTTGATAAAAGCGCATAGCTATAAATCTTTACTAGTACGGAGACACTGTCAATATTTAGCTGGTCCTTGATTACTAAGAAAAATCGTGGCTGAGTATTGTCACATTAATTTTGGCTGATATTGTTGTTACTAACAAACATTTCAAATTTAAAATATTATTGGAAATTATAATTTACATAAAATAATTCATTTCTATAAAGTATTCAAGGCAATGCGTCTTTATTCAATTAAATTATATAAAAATCACAAAGAGGATACGTTTACACAAACTAAGAGAGACGATGAAAATAATTCACATTTATTTCAGATAAAGTTAATATTCATTCTGAAAATGGTAGAATTTACTCCGCAAATTCCGCCATTCTCACATAGCCATCGTGTAAATTTTATCACTCAACACGGTACTTTTAGGAGGGTAGGATTAGTTGAAACTCACGAACATTGACTTCGTATCTCTGCACTTTTACCTCCTGGACTGCGGAGGTTTCTATGAAGCCTTAGCTTTATGCGACCGGAGATCGTACATTCGAGTCAATGGTTCTCAATTTTTTTCCCTTTAAAAATTGTATGGTTCAGTAGTGATATATAATTATAAAAGTTTTTAAAGTAAATTCTATTACTTGATATATATAAATTATCACTTTAGCCCGAAAAAAAAAATGGAAATGATTTGCTTCATTTTTTGTCAGTGAAATATTAATTAACAGCAATTGGGAGATTATTTATGATAAATAAATAATTAAATATGCCCTCCCCATAGTAGAAAATCAAATATTGAAAATGGTCAAGAAAGTAGTAAATGGCTAGGACAAATGGCTTTTTCTTTCCTTGCGATGAAACTCTTTTACTCGTATTATTTACAGATATTTAATGGAATGGACACAGATGATATCTAGCCCCAAAATTTTACAATTGATTTTTCTACTGTTATTGCACTTAAAATAAATGAAAATGTATTGAAATCATTAGTTTATAAATTATATCGCACCTTTGGTTTCAGATGCGCTTATAATATTAATGTAAATTAATATTATAATTTTTCTCTCTCACTCGTAAATATGCCGTTGCCATTTTTTATAGCTAGGAATTAGGCAAAGTTTCTTATATATGATTAAGGTCTTTTATAGCTAAAATTGATCATATTCGATAAATAAATTGAGACAGATTTAAATAATTAACTTAATGTGTTACTTTATATGCATCTGTGTCTATATTGCAATTTCAAAACTGAAGGTTTTTAATAAATATATTACATCACAATCTAAAAACCCACAGTAAATCTGATTTTAAAATTTGGATGTTAGGTGTTGAGTGATTTTTACTCCATTAAATACCCTAATAATGGAAGAAAAAGTATTCCAAAACACAACAACAAAAAATTGGCCCATTTTTTACCCATTTCTAGATATGCTAGCCATTTCCTTGTCAGTAAATGGATTCTATTTCTACCAGGGAGCTTCGTCGATTAATAATTAATTAACAAGCTGCACATGAACCTACCACTACTAGTAGTTGTCAGAGGTTATTATCATAATGTACAAATGCATAATTAATTTTCAATTAAAATTCAAACGTAAATTAATAATATATTTAGATTAGAAATTGTATAACATTTAATATATATCGTAAATTGCTAAATGGATCCGACTACAAGTAAAACTTTTTACTCACAAAAACCCATTGTATAGGTTAAAAAATACACAAGATTTTAAGCTCATTTCATACATAAATATCATCCTTTGTAACGTGAACAAAAATGTTTAGATTACACGACTTCTAGATAAGAATCTTCTGAAACGAGGAAAGCAGCAGAATCTCCCATTAAACGTGCATAAATTGAAAATGAACCCAACAATTACACAATTAGTATCATAATAACAATAATTCCATAACGGCGCTGATAAAAACACTGGCTAATCGCATTTCCAACGACGTGTAAAAATGGAAGATTACAAAACCGAGCATTAGACCGAGAGCGTAATCTCTTTACAAGCTATTAAATTCTTTTACACTCTCTCAGCCAGCTGCAGCCTTTGCGACTTTCTCGTTCGCCATTACCTTACGAACGCGGCGGCGCTGACTTCTCTAACGTGAAAACACAAAGAGCCAACGAAAATGCGATCTTCGTTGCGTCTAATACCCAAAGAGACACGGTGCCGCTGACGTTAGACCTCAAGGATACACATCCTGAAGAAATCACTCCTGATTACACAAAACTAGTGTAGTTCTAAATTCTCGCTCGTTCTCGGGCGCGACAAAAAGTTTCCGACGCATAGCAGCAGCGCGGCTCGGAAAGGGGATTTTTCGCATTCCCCTCGACAATAGGGCATCGTATATAGGAACGGCGAACGACGTTTTACATGCACTCGAGAGACACGGAGAAGAACATATTCCCTCGGTTTTCTGTTCCTGCTGCTGCCGCTGCCGTGTCTCCTTGTATACGGGTCTAGATGTCTCATCCCTTGCGCTCTTTTCCCATGTATATATGCATGCTCCTTCGCGATCTTTTTTGCATTCGTTATCGGACCCTTTCTATTTGATATTTTCCGCCTTCCATCCGCGTGTCCTCTCTCTATATATATATGCTAGCGTCGCTGCCGCTGCGACTGTCTTTTATTTTATTTAGTAGAGACTCGCTTTCTCGCTGTCCCATCTGCGACTCTCTGGTGTATTCTTTCACTTCTGAAATCTTTTCTGGCTACCTCGTTATCCATCCATTTTCCGCGACAAGTTTGCTACGTGTCTTACCGATGCGTCCTTTTCCTTAGGGACTAAACATGTTACCGTATATTCTTGGGATATGCTAAAGTCATTTTTGTGTTTTACTGCGTTAGAGTTTATAGATAATCGTGTCTTAAAATGAACAAATTTATACGCACGATCACGTGATATGTACATTTTGTAAGGAATTATATTTGCAAGTTTTATGTTAATAAAATGATTTACGTGTTGTTATTTCATAATGATTAAAAGTTTAATTTGTAACAATTTTGTTTTTTTTTTTAAATTTTTATACCTATTATTAAACTTATTCTAATGATAAGAAGATTACAGGTTCGTTTATAATAAGTATTAATTTATACAATTAATCTATACGGTGTTTGAGTTTCGATAAAAATTTGCTAGGCTTATTAAAGCCCTTTTATTTTTTATTATATAAAAGCTAAAAAAGGATAGAGTTGAGAAGTGCAAAACTATGTGGAAATTGTATCGTTAAAGTAATGGAGTTTCTACATGACTTCCGCTTGATTCTCTGTGACATTTTTCCTGCTCTTTTTACACCCTTTTTCATTGTCTTTATTTTGCGCCACCACTGCTATACTGTAACGTGACGAAAGTACTTTTTTTTGTTATTCACTTTTGCGAAAAAATCTTTGTACATTTAACATTCGCAAAGTTCTATTATAACCCCTGTATCTCTTTATAGAGCAGCATGCTTCCATATTGTCTCCTTTTTAAAGATAAAAAAGTCGATCTGTGTCTCACACTCATTTTTATCTTAGAGAAGAAAGAAAGTATAAATTTGCTAAAATTAATTATACTAATTTAAAAGTAGGTTAGCACAAAGGAACATTTAAAAGTTTAAAGCATAAATAAAACATTAGATTTATAGGTTCTCTTAATATTTCTTGATAAGCACATATTAATTTTTAATCTCACGTATAAAGCAGTATTATGTAAACCTGTTTTTATTAAAAAGGTGACTTCTAGTTTTTTTATTATAAAATAATTATAGTTTAATTCTAGAATTATTATCAGCTATAAGGTAGATAGGTATTCGTAAGCATATTAATAAGTTCATTAATATTAAATCTGTTTTATAAGCCTTCATTTCAATTCACTACACAGAGAAAAAAATTCAATTGATTCAACAATTTTTCATAGTTGAAACAGCGCAAACTCTAATATTGTCAAATTAACAACGAATCGTTGTAGAATGGAAGACGGAAAAATCATTATGTTAATAGAAAACATTTATTTAATTCAATAAGCTGCATCATTTAACTCAAAGATATACATACAAACATAAATGAAAAAAAGTTTTTCTTGACTTTTTTATTACTTTACCGTAATTTCATAGATGTTAAAAAACACCCCCTCCTCCCTCCCCCTTCCTCTCTTTCTCTCTCTTTTACTTGATTCCGATGGTGGTTTTGGAGAATTCTTTGGCTAATTTAACTTAACAACATTTACAAGCTTTTTTTTAGATTATGAGAGAATTTCTGTTTTTTTATACCCGTGATATACCCATTTTATAAAGTCTTAGAGAAATTGTCGCTCGCATTCTAACAAACATATTTTATTTTATTTATGAGATAACAAATATAACTTCGCATCGCTGATCGTATTTACAAACATATTACACATTAACATTTCGCTCGCATCACAATAATAAACATTTGATCGCTTCGCTCACATATTTTATATTTTCAATAAGGTCTAAAATTTTCTTATATACGAACTGCCGTTCGATTCAACCACTTGCGAGAGCCGAAAGTAAGTAAAATCTGTGGATCCACCTAGCGGAGTATTTTCGAAGTCTCGACAGTCGACTTGCGGTGAGTCGCAGATATATAGGTATACATACTCACGTGACGACTTCTCCTATGCGACCCCGCGTGTTT
>UELV01091701.1:0-10959 GCA_900490015.1 Megastigmus stigmatizans
CTCTCTCTCTCTCTCTCTCTCTCTCTCTCTCGTGGGAGAAAGCCGGTACTTGGTGTAATACAATAATAAATGAGTAAAAGTAACGATTCAATTGGATAAATCGATCGATACTACGGCTTTCCATTGACATACACACACACAAATACACTCGTTTTTTATCGCCATCAGCTAAATCAATATTTTCTCGATCCGTCCGACTTCGCGCGCGTCCACCAATGCATTATATACTCGAATAGAAATCGAGTTCCCCCCGAACAAACACGACTCAATCTAGATATAGCCACTCGATAAAGAGTCTCGAGAAAAAGACAAATATGAAAAAAATTTTGCTGTCGCTAATGAATACCTATTTTGTTTGTTGTCTATAGGACGGCCTGCTGAAGCAGCTGGTGAGCAGTGCCGAGCAACTGGGCAACGGTCTAAGATGGGACGGCATAGCTGCCCACTTCCGCGACCGTAGCGACGTACAGTGTCAACAGAGATGGGCTAAGGTCGTCAACCCGGAGCTCGTCAAGGGACCCTGGACGAAGGAGGTACGGATATTTGGCGATTGTGTTTACGTTCGGTGTGCCGTATACGGCTTATCCGGGCCGATTATGCCACTACTGGAATACGGCGATGTGTAAACAGAACGAGTTAATTTTGAGGCGTGGGTTGTTGCTCTCTCTTGATCTGTGTGTAGTGTACGCGAACACGTGTACCTTATACCTTAAGCCGTATTCGAAAGATTTTACGTCAAAACTCTTATCTGTGCTGTCGTTTGGTTTGAATAGACGAGCTTCGTGTCTATATATTTATATCCCCTTTTTGAGATGCAGTCGATTGAAATATATATGGTTTTGTTGGAAGTGTTTTGTTTTGTACTTTTAATATATTTAAAAATACAAGAACGTCTGTTCGTAAAGTCGATGATATATTATATCGCGTACCGGTAACGGTATAGCAGAACTTTTTTGCGCCCAATTAATTAAAGCAGTCCGCTAAAAGGGAACCGATGCTTATACTTCTACCGCGTGATTCCCACATGTGTACCTTCTCACCGGCTAATTACAAAGTCCGATCGAAAAGGGCCGCGGCAGCGGGTCACGCCCCTGAGTTCGAATAAGGCATGCCTCTATATAGGCTTGTGCATTCGATCACTGCGGCGAGGGGACTGACGATTGTCGAATATTAGAGTATCGATTGTACTTGTCTTGGAATAATTAAAGTCTTATGATATTTGAAACGCGATATTTATTGCACTTGATCATTAAAAACAATTATCTAAATTTATTAAGAGAACAAATTTTGAGAATCACTTTATAATCTTACAACCGACCTTTTAGCATCATATATACCGATTTGGCACAGTTGTATTCCATGTAGCTCGAGTTAATTTGAATTATTACAGTCATATGTGCCTTCCTATAACCTTCATCATCTAAAGGCTTGGTCACGCACGCATATCGACAGAATTCCAAGAGAGGCGGTAAACATTGGACCTTTTGCTCTGTTACGCGCGATTTTCATCGCCTCGAGTTCGATAACCTCCCTATGTGTATATACATCGGAGACACGCGCAGGGGAATAATTTAGTGCTTTTCCCGGCCTGTTTTTTCCACGTAGGGGGATCAGACGGGTGTGTATCGGGAACATGGATGCGGTTCCATATGCGTGGCTAATTTGAAAGGTGAAAATCAATAGGTCTATTGGACCAAAAAAAAAAAAAAAAACAAGTTTGACGCTGGTGGTCTTTATGTAAATTTTCAATTCGAACCTACAGCTAACGAAAAGTAATTATTAATAAAAAAAAGAATATTTTAAAAATGAAGCAATCTAGATATTTCGGATATTTTAGATCTCATCGGATTTCCCCAACGTTACGCATCATTGCAGGATGAGAGAGTTTGTTTTCTTTCATCTTCGAATAATCTATCTAGCGTAATAGAATATATTGGCGCGAGACAGGATCGGAAGTGCGATTGTCGCTAGATGAGGAAGTATAGGCATTCTTTTTAATTCTCGGGCGCGCTTCCTTCCTACATCCGCTGGGTTTCACACGAGCCAACGAGTCTACACGCGAGGCTTCGTAGAAATTTCGGGAGAAAAAGATTCGGGATGTACTTGCTTGTTGTGTGCGTGTATATATATCCTTTGCTATTTAGGCTCGATTCTCGGAACTGCTGTACTGTGCAGCTATTCATCGTTGCGTTGCAGCACGTGCACCTTTTGCATGTTTCTCTTGCTCGCTTACTTTGAAGCGTATATAATTCATAAACTTCTCCTTTATACAATAATTAGTTTAATACTTTCACCATATGATAATAATATTATCACGGTGTTTCTTACATGCTTATTAGAGTTGATTGTATCACATACAAAGTTTGAAAAATGAAAGGAAAAGAAAAACATCAAGTTTGAATGGTATCCGAGCGAATGGAGAGAAAACAATCGTACGCCTTAGCTGTAGGAACGTGACTTTGGGGAATGGAAAAAAAGCGCGTCGATGAAAAAAGAGGAGAGAGAGAGAGAGAGAGAGAGAGAGAGAGAGAGAGCTCCGAAGCTGAATTTCAATGGAAGCAGACGCGCGCCAAGGGCGAAACATCTCTCGCAGGGAACACGCGTGTGTTCGATGCGAGGAGCTGCTGTTGCTGCTGCACGTGCGAGAATGCGTATACCTACATATATATAAATAAGCGAATAACTTGATAGGCTTGCCTGCACACTCGGCGGCGTTGCGCTTCCTGGAAAATCAGCTCAATTTGCGATAAAGATTCTGTAGGAGAATGTGATTTGCATAACTGAATATCTCAAGTAAAGAGGAATCGTTTTGTTCTTTGCTGAAAGTGTTATCAGAAATGATTGTGGATACTGATAGATTACTGATAAATATATCGGAAACTATAATTTCTAAAGGTAGGTTTGTGCGTTGAGGTGAGGTTTCTAAGTGAGAGATTCGACCTTCGCCACGTGCCGTCACAACTCGACCGCAGGGAAATCTACGAAACACACAAGAGCTTATCCCATTCTCAATTAGCAGTTTCGATCCTAATTACACAACAGTTGGACCATCATCCACCGTCAAATATTCATGGCTCGCACATACTAACTCGAGAGAAAGAGAGAGAATGTGAGGGGGGGTTAATAAAAGCACCGCGAATGTGCCGTTAATCTTCGAGATATGTTCTCTCCTCGAAATTTCGCAAGGCGTAGCAGCAGCAGCAGCAGCAGTAGTAGTAGTAACCACCAGAAGAGTTTTGGGGCCGTTTCGCCGCGCAGCCACTTCCCAGAAAGGTTTACCAACTAGCGTGTGTATACTTTTTGCTTCTCGCTCGCTCCGAAGCCGCAGAAAGGTATAGAGACGCCGCCGGCACCCCAGCGTTTGTACGTATATACCTATATATACTTTCTTCTGCGGTGTGTGCGAGAGAGGCTATACTCGTGTGTGTTGAAATATGCGCACGGACCTGCGCGCAGGTATATATGTGCCTTTTTTTTCAACCCGCGCCAGACCGTAACACAAGAACTTGGGATGTGTGGTGGCTGCTGCTGCTGCTGCTTCTCCTCTTCTGCTTGTATTCCGCGAGGTCTTGGCTTTATATTTCTTTCTGAGTTTTTGGACTTTTATTTGGTTACCGTTAGGTCGAATTTTAATGATATCGCCAGGGCCGATTGGACAAAATTTCATTCTGTGCGCTTTTTAATCGCGTCGATTCTAAACTGACGTGTGTATAAGTTCCTTTTTTTTTCTTTCTTAGTTCTGACTTTAGTTCTTACATATAAGTCCTTTGAGAAATGCACCGATTTTTATAGGAATCTCAAAAATACTGGAATGTTAAGCAGATTTCGTGGGATTCGAATAATATCGCCGCGCGATATTTCAATATGGGAAAAATAAGAAATTTTTTAATGGTTTTCCAGGAGGACGAGAAGGTGGTGGAGTTGGTACAGCGATACGGGCCAAAGAAATGGACGCTTATAGCGCGACACCTGAAGGGCCGGATAGGCAAGCAGTGCCGCGAGCGCTGGCACAACCATCTGAACCCAGGTATCAAAAAGACAGCCTGGACGGAGGCTGAGGACTTGATAATCGTGGAGGCGCACAGGCGCGTCGGCAATCAATGGGCGAAAATAGCCAAGCTACTGCCCGGCAGGACCGACAACGCCATCAAGAATCATTGGAACAGTACCATGAAGAGGAAGTACGAGGCCGAGGAAGGAAGGACCACCACGTCACGAGGTTTGTTATTATCTTTTTTTCTTTGCCTTAAAAAGATTTCAATTTAAGTTTTCTTTGGTCATCAAAGTTTCTTAATTTATAACTGTTGAGACAGAAAAGTAAAGGGCAATTTGTGTTTTGTGCTTGCAGGTCGAGGCAGGAGAAAAGCCGCGGAAGCAGTAGTCACATCGACGACGAAGAGGGACTCGCTGAGCGAGGACAGACCGAGGAAGCAGCACCAGCAGCAGCAGCAACACCATCAGCAGGTGACGTTGTCGCTGAGCGGCGAGAGCAACTCGACAGTCACGAGTACGACGCTCGGCACGGGCCAGGCCTGCGAACTAAGCGAGTTGGAGTGGTCGCGAGTCTGGGAGGAGCAGCAGCAGGAACGCCAGATGGCAGAGTGCCGCAACGAGCAGCAGCAGCAGCAGCAGCAGCAACAGCATCAACAGCAGCAGCAGCACTTCCACGAGTCCATGCAGATAGACGAGCAGCGTCAGGTCGTTGAGAGCCACCTGGAATCGCCGCCCAGGCGGAACCGCATCGAATCCGTCTCTCCCTTCTCTAAGTGAGTCCCCCTTTTCTCATTTACTTTTTTTTTCTTTTATTTTTTCATGTGCGCACGATACACGATACATAGCTACTTAAGGTTTATTCGTACAATATATATATTTATTAAATTATGCGTTCGTTTTCAAAAAACAGGTATTTCGGTTTGGAGATGAATGGGCCGCAATCGTCGAGGTCGTCCGAGATTCACTTGCTTCCGATGCCAGATCTCGAGGAGGACTCGGATCTCCATGAGAGAGAGAAGTCTAGTCCGCCACCGATACTGCGCAGACGAAGGAATTTGCAGCTGGAACAGCACCACCACCACCAGCAACATGAGCAGCAGCAAGAGCAGCGTACCGACACCCCCGACAGCGGCAATCAGTCGGATTACCTGCTACAGTCTTATCACCAACAGTCCTCGTCGTCACAGATCGGCACAGCACCCTCGACGCCCATCAAGCAGCTGCCCTTCAGTCCCTCGCAATTCCTTAACAGTCTTAGTCCCGAACCGTCCTGGCCAAGGGCAAGTACGCCCAAAGGCAGTCCGGGCTCGCTCACTACGCCTCAGCCCTCGGCTCTTCGTCGCGGCACCTCCGGTAAGACGATGACTTTATCATCGTTAACAGTTGTTCTCGCTTCTGTCATCGATTAAATTAAGAATGCAAATTGCGTGCGAGACTCGTTTAGAGTTTGACAGCGGAATAAAATATCGGAATTAGCATTAAGTGAGACATCAAACGACCAATCTCTCAAGCGTGTTTATATATATATATATATATTCTTTACAGACGGCACGACGCCACGTACGCCTACGCCGTTCAAGAACGCGCTGGCAGAGTTAGAGCGTAGGAGCGGAACTACGGCACAGCTGCCTGCAACGCCAAGTAGGCTGGATGCCCTCACGGAGATTATCAAGCAAGAGACGGATTGCGAGAGTCTCGCGGGCACGAGCAGCGGAAGTATATTGCAGGACTCGGGATATGGAACGGGTCGGCGTCGCGGGAAGGAGAACAGTGCGCCCGGCGGTAAAAGGGCGCGAAAAGCTCTCTGCCAGGCCTGGTCTAGTACGCATGACAGCTCCGAGATGAGCTTCGCCGTCGAGACACCGGTTTGTTTTCTTTTTCTTTTCAAATTAAGGATGAGACTTTCTACTTGGTTTTTAATTCACTGTATTCCGTTTACTTTTATGACTATTTGCTATAGCAATTTTTTTATCAGCTATAAGATATTGGAATATAGTCGATGAAAGACTCAGTAAATAGTCAGCAAGTTTTTATTAATAATTTATTGAATAAAACGTACTAATTGAATTTTTTTTATATTGCAGAGTAAAAGTTTGGATACATCTGTATTGTTTTCGCCGGCATCGATGGCCTTGGATGACAGTTTCTTGGCTACAGGGCCAAGTCCCGTAAAGGTAGAAACGCGCGTTCAAAGTCAATGTGATTCTCAGAATCACCAACAACCAGCCCTATCCTGGTACTATTCCCGCACCTCATCTCGCCTCTAGACACGCTAGCCGGCCTTTTCTTTTCCTCTCACCACTTTCTTTTTTATTGTCTTCAATGTACTGTCTCTTTATCTTTACCATTATGTCTGTACTAATCTCTACTGTCTATTGATGTTTCTTATTTAATTCGTATATGTTTAATTCGTTTTCTTTTATTTAATGTTGTTTGTTCGTATTGTCGTTCGCCCAATTATGCCTAGTTCGGGCTTCCACGTAGCGCCTTTTTTATACGTTGTGTATTAGAGAGAACCTTGTACGTACTCCCAAGAAATCAATTGATAAGCTTTCCCGTCCTGCAGAATTCTAACATTCCAATTAACTGTACCGATAAAGTGTACCAGCCTTAAAAAAGAAAGAAAGATAGAAAAAGTAGGCGCCTGGATTAAGTGTACTAACGACTCGATTTTTTTTCACTAACGCTATTTACCTTTTGTTGATTATTTAAAACGAAAGATAGAAAAGAAAGAAAAATTGTGTCTTGTAAATTTATTGATGATAGTATGATTAGATATCATTGTCTATATTTAATTTTTATTTAAAAAAGATGAAATGAAAAAATCTTATAAAAGGACTATGACGCTTAATTAGTAGCCGGGTCCAAGACACCGTCTTATAAGTACTTAATTTATTTTTTACGTTAAGCTTAAATTTGGTATTTTAGCCATTTTGGCTTTAACTTTCCTTTTTTTTTGTATTCTCACAAATTGTAAAAAGAAAATATCTTATTACTTCACCTTTCTCTGTACAACAAATAAAGGAAGGTGAACTAATCAGTTTTGTTGTTATTGTTTTTTTTTGCTGATTTATACACATTGAAAAAAAAGCACAATTTTGGAAAGATTTAAAATAACGGATAGGATAAAATTGACTTCCTATTGTATAAGCTCCCAGAGCCCAAGTACGAAAGTCGAATGAATTTTTTTTTCGTGTATGAATTATTTGTATAGTATATATTATTTAATTTAATTTTATTCTCCCTATTTTATTACTTGGATTCGTGTTTTATGATAAATAGCTGACAAAAAATAGCATGTCTGCACTAACTCCATAAAGCGAATCTGTCCCTTGTAAACAGGCCTGGCCTAGCGTACCAAAGTACCTTTCCCGTCAACATCCTTTCTCGAATCCTATGGCGATATAAAAAGAAAAAACATCCCGTTCACACGCCCCCTCTTCGAAACTACTCCTTGATTAAGCAACGAACAACCCAAAGATTTGTATCGAGCGACGGCTCGCGGTGACGCGCAACGACTCGCGTACGTACCAAATATTATTATTGAGGCCTAGTCACTCCGATTGTTGATTAAAATCGCAAGTGTTCGAGAGTCGAGTAGATGCGAAAAAAAATGGGAAAAGAGAAGGAGAAAAAGAAACACGCTAAGTGCGTCGCCGCGTCTTTCCTATCGTCTGCACACTTATTTTTATAATGATTATTTATTAATATATAAAACAAAAAAAAGATAAGATGAAGAAATGAAGCTATTTTTTAGAGATATTTCTTCCTATTTTTTCGGATGATTTTTCTATTGTATTTTTCTACTATGAACTACCGGCTGTAGCTAGTGTGTCTATTCCTTTCCAGACTTCCCACGACTTTGCGCCCGTACAGCGGAAGCCCAACGCCAAGAGAGCTATCTCGTTCGACACGTTCGACAGCCCAAACGACATCAGTCTGGCGCCGTCCAAACGAACGAAGGTGAGTGTTGACAACGACATCTTGCACACACGAAGCTCTCTCGCGGCCCTTGCTTCTTATCTTCTGCACTCACGAGTCCCTCGTTATCAAACATGTATTTGCGTTATACTCGTTCATACGTAGTTCAACGTTTATTCGTGATCTCTACGTTTCATTGGATCGTTTGTATTTATATCAATTTGTATTTGTTCTACCAGATACAGTTGGAAGTGCAATGGACAGCAGTTGCTTGTGGTCGAACCCGAGATCAGGTCGAGATGACACAGGCAGCCCGGCAGTTTCTTAGTATGCACGGATATACACCGTTGCGTCCCCGGTCTCTCAACTTCTGACCTGACTCGCAACCGTCGAACTAAGCTACGTGCCCCAGTAGAAGAGCCGCGGCTGAAGAGACGATCGTCAAAGAAGAGGACGCCCCGACTGATATTTATGGACTATATGCCACGAGTTTATTCTTGTGATTGTCAGTGCAAAAAAAAAAAGTTTTTTTCGAAGAATATTTTTACATGCGCGAAAGAGACGAGAAAGCCGAGTTTAATTAGTAACGAAAAGTGGCTCCCGTTATGCGAATTTTTCGAAAATGCAATGGTCGATTGATTTTTCACCAAACGAGTTTAAATAAAATTGCGTACGATTATCTGGAAGTATTTCGCACTGGAAGCGGACTGTGCTCTCTTACTTTTTTTTACAGTTCTTTTTTTGTAAAGTTCCACCGATACTTTCTACCCCTAGCTCCTTTTTCCCATAGCGAATGACTTTTTAACTAATGGGGAAGAAAAAAAATCCTTTATCAATATATTATATATATGTGTACGCACTACGTGTGTCGTTTTTTTCTCATTTTCTCTAGCGAAGAAAATAAATAGATAAAAAAAATTATAGCCGGTTTATTTGATAAAATATATTATAATATAAAACATTATTGCGGCCGTTATGTACAAAGAGCCTTTGTATTGGTAATTTAATTTACAACCAAACAATAAAGTGACATTGATCACGCAAAGTGAACGCATTGGTTTTGTTTGCCCTGTGCTTTTCTAGGTCTATAAGTTTTATGATCAAATAGATTATTGCACCTTGAAATCTAAATATACAGAATTGATGTTCTGCATTATCATAAACATACCTACTACTTTTGAAAAAAGTACACAAAAACGGTTTTAAATTAATGAAATAAAGGATTAAGTTTATGATTCATAATCAAAAGTAAAAATATTTAATACAACTAAAAAAAATAAGAATATTTAGAATTTCTAGGTCACCATTGAGAAATTTGGTCATTAATCGACTTTCCTTGCACATGATTTTGAATGTATAATTAAATTTTATTCTTTATATAATTGATTTCTTGTTGTATAAATGCCATTTCATTCTTTCTATCATTCATTGTTGAACTGCTATGTAATTACAAGGCGCACAAGTAAACGCGAAGCGTCAAACGTTTTAATTTAAACAATTTATGATATAAATTAAAATAACGACTTAATTACATTTAATAAAATATATTTTTTTATTTACCATTTATACCTATACATTAAAATTTAATCTATCATAAAAAATGCAGGCTAAAAAGATCTTATTCAGAAAGGTTATTTAATTTTGTTACACAAGAAAGTATTATTTCATAGGACTACTTAAGAAAGATCTTATATTTTCAGAAAACTTAATATTAATTTTAATATAATTAGACATAGGTGCAAGATAATATTATTAGAAAAAAATATATACCTAAGTAAATACTCGGCGGATTTACTTGTAATTGCAATTCAGTGTGCATTTTTATTTTAATAGATTTAATTTACATTTTCCGTAATAAGCTTTATATATCTAATTTTTTTGAAAATTAAATATATCTTTTTTACTCCAAGATAGTTTTCTTACATAATAGAATGAAATACTGTCTTATACAAATTTTTGAAGCAGATCCTTCTTATACCTACGTCTAAGATAGCTCCTTAATTAGGCCAGAAGCTGTCGACTATTTTTGCTTTTTTTTTTCATGGAACATATGACTGAAAACTTTTTTTAATTTATAAATAAATTTGATATTGGAATTTGAACAATGGCCTCATGTTTGAGTTAACAGTCGGAAAGCAATAATACTTAATATAGAAAATAAAAATTTTTTGGAAAAACCTAAAGCGAAGTACGGATTGAAAGGTTTACTTACCAAGCTTATACAGATCGTTTGTCCAGATGATTATTATTCTCACTGCTTACATTTATAAATTGATTTTATAAAAAAAATTATTTCTATATTAGAGATTTCTTTTACTTGTTCTCAATTTAGATACTTGTAAGCTCCAAAAAATAATTAAAAAGAATTTTATATATACATTTTTCATACAATTTCAAAAAAGTATACTTTATCGTATAATAATATTATAAACTTATTTGCTATTTTTAAAATATAACAGTACTCATTACCATATATTATATAGAATTTTCTTCGTGCATTTACTTATAATTTAAGTATATTAAATTATCTATTTATTAAATAATAGAGTAATGGAAATATGAGTTGATGCAAGAATGACGGCAAACTGTTATTTTAACACACATTGATATCCTTTGTATCCGCTCGTAGTAATATCACTGTATATTTAAATTTTGAAAATTACTTTCTCGACAATTATGATATTACATATTTACTTTTACATTCCTAAAAATTAATATACATTTACCATAAAATAATACAGTCGTTAAAGAGATTAGGCAGTCAAAAAAATTAATTTTTGATATCGTTTTATTTAGAAGTTCTCTCTTTTCTAAATAAATCTGATAAATTTCTAGAGGGTGTAATTGACATGGAGGTGAACGGAGGGTTGAATACCTATATTTTCAATAAAATAATAAGTACTAGATTATGTTTAATTTTTATAAAGGGAAGGCGTGCTCGGCTTCTCTCAAAATTGATATTGCGCATTCTAAATGGTTCGCACTTGCAAAAGGTTGAATGTCTCGGCTTCTCTACATACGAAAATCCTTTTTATGAATTTTATG
>UELV01091701.1:10979-22731 GCA_900490015.1 Megastigmus stigmatizans
AAAAAAAAAAAAAAAAAAAAAAAAAAAGTATGGGCGAGGGTGGGAGAGGAATTACCAGAGGAATTCTAGACATATGTAAGGAGCTTAGGCGGGGTTTTGTATTGCCCAATACATTTTTTTTGCAATAAAGAATTGAATTTTATGGAAATAAAGTTCCAGAATTAGGTTCTGTTGTTTACTAAGCTGTTCAAGAACTGACTACGTGACTTTATCATGTTGGAGGTGGAAAATAAAAATACTCAAAACTATGCAGTTGTAAAACCGTTCCCAGTTTTTTAAATTATAATACACACCCCTGATTTAAGACTGCCTAATCCCTTTAAAGCAAACTAAATTAACACTGTTGCTATGCATAGGTCCAAATGACCTTAATTTTTTTTAACATTGGAATTACTTTATATAAAAAAAATTATCAGGAGCTGTAAATGCTTTGTATAATAATATAAACACATGAATGGCAACCTAGGGTAAAACAAAATAGACAAATACCGTTATAAAATTTAAGCTTGCAATTGCAGCTTTATTATCCTTTATATTTGAACTAAAGTTAACATATCTGTATTTCGTGATGTTTTTGTGTACTTTGGTTTTGACCTCTTTATCTTTTCTTATATTATATATAAGTTTAAAAAAATTATTTATAAAATAATTTCGAAAAATTAAACATGATTTGAAATACATTAAAAAACGCTTAATAAAATTCTTAACAATAGAAGACCGTGTGGATAAGACAATTTCTTCAATTTAATATTATTCACTCAATTATGCTTAGAGATTATAGATATGAAATATTAAACTGTTTTTGCTGCAGTCACACGTAAAACGACACTGTGAAATTTTTAAATTCAAATAAAATTTATTTTTTATTTTATGATCTAATTAAAAAAAACTTTAAACCCATTTTGGATTCACTTTTCATAGTTTTCATTGAATTCTAATTCAGTTTAATATTACACAGTAACACAATGGAAAAAAATTACTTTTAAAAACGTAATCTAATTCTATTAGTATACATATTATTTGTGTAGTTGATCAAGATGTTAGTGGGAATGTTCATCATGATTTACAATTAATAAGTAATCTTGTACAAAGTATACTCTGCTAGTATCAAATGCAGCATGAAAATTAATAAGTAAATTGATTATATGCTATTTTTCTTCATTTCGAGGTATATTGAATAATTATGCTTTAAATATTTAGTCGCGTCGCGATATCAGACTCCAAAGGACAAATTACATTTTTTTATAGCATGCGATAATGAATATGTAACGCTAATAAACGCATTTAACGAATTCAGTGCTAAAATACAAAATCGTATTTAAATTTGTTATCCAAGATAACTATTGCGAAAATAACTATACAATCGTAATACTTTCCTCAGATTAGATACATTTCTAAAGTAATTTAATATTAGGTTTCTACTCCTTGAACAACAACATTTCTCTCAGTTTCAGCCATAGAAAAGACGCTACAAAAAATCGTACATAACAAATCACTGAATATGTTAATAACCATCATGTAATAGTGCTTACACAATGAGGAGTAAAAATTGACATGATTACATAAAAAAAATCTTTTTGTATATTCTATACAAATATTGAAATAATAATATACAGTATTCGTATTTAACTAATAACTACAAATAGCTCATTGATAAATTACATAGCTACATAAAAATGAAAAGGGACGGTTCAATAGATCAAACTAGTCCCCCCCCATATATTTTGACCCACTGAGTCTAAATCTGACCTTAGAATTAGTTGGCATGTCTATATAATACGTGACACGTAATAGACCTTCAGGTATATGATATTATAAGAAATTCAAGATATTTTAAATTATTAAGTAAAAACTTTTTTTATTATTTAAGTGAATAGTATTGTATAGTACTCGTCATCCTCTTGAAAATTTATTTTGAATAACTTAATTTATAGTTTACAGACATTTAAATCTGAAACCGATTGTTCAATTTATGTACTTTCTTGATATAATTTTCAGACTGTAAATTAGTACACGTTAGATCAGTTATTTAAAATGAATAATCCGACCTACCGTACCGTCCACTTTTTTTTCTTTTGTGGGACTGTATTATCAACATTACCATGAATGATTTAAAAAGGAAAGTTCTTATCATAAAAAGATTTTAGAAAACTTTCTCAAATTTCGAATTTTACATAAAATTAATAACCTAAATTTCCAATAGAATTGCAAAATTAGGCTAATATCAAATCAATGATTACACAAATTATTGAAGTTACTTATAAAACGAATAACTATTATTTTCAAAGATTATTCTTATTCATTCTCTTTATCTATTTTAAGCAGATTTAGAAACATATCATCAAATAAACTTAAAAAAAAAAATGATTGTATATATTTATATTTTTATAATAAAACGCATTTTTAAGAAGCATCCTGGCTTCTCTTAAATTGTACTAAAGTTTTATCGAATTGGTCTATATTAAAATCAGGGATACTGATTACGCGTCACGACTGTAGGCCTCAACTTGCATCATTTTATAAAATCACAATTAAATCATTCGAGCTATTGTCCAAACTCTGAAAAAAGAGAAAGGTATTACAATGCATTATTCAGGTGTTCACATCAGTTTGTATAAAAAAACAAAAATGACTTTCAAATAATGAGATTTCATAAAATTAAGAAATTATTTATTTTATAGTGATAGAAAATAAACTTGTAATTTTAAAACATCAATAAATTTCGTAAAAAGTTATTTCAAAACATGACATACTTATCTATTAGGGAGTTCAATTTTATGTGGAAATAGAAAGAATATTTAACATAAAATCTCACATTTGAATCTTTTAACAATGACAAAAAAATTTCTATGTTTATGTCTGATGAACACATGTGGGCACCTATTTATATATATTTGAGAATTGATGCTCCAGTGCACGAGGCAAATACTCATAAAGAAAAATACCGATTTTGATTGCGTAAAAAGAAACGCCTTAGAATGATGCATAAGGAATGAACCGTTACAGTCGTCCAACGCCTTCGAACTTTTTGCTACTGAGCTTGCGATCCTTGAGACTGGTCTTCGTTACCCGTCCGACTTCCACTAGCAGCAACGTCCAGAGATTCTGGATCTGTTGAGGAAAAGGATCGTCATGTTAAATTATGAACTAGTACTTTTTCACTAGTTATTAGCGCGAAGCTGCTAAATCTGTCTAAATTTCGTGCAAATAGCATTGAGAGTTATTGGCATAGTAGTTAACTGTAATTGCTACAATATGTCTTTTTTTAACTGACCTGGGCAAGGAGATCCCTTTATTCGACATGTGTTGTAGCTACCACAATTCAGGCATTTCAGTCCAACCACGTGAAATTTCACAGTGGATTCCTAAAAACATAGGTATCACTTATAAATATAATATTTAAAGAATAATTTAAAGAGAAACTATATTTAGTTTATTATTTAAAAATTTTATCTCTGTACTTGTATTTTTTTTTTTTTAAAGAAATCAATTAGAATATAATTAAGCAAATTAGCAGATTAAAATTCATACCTCATGGCAATCTTTGCATAGTATATCAGCCTTATAATCCTTATATTCAGCTGGCATTGGAGTTTGTGATACTTCACTATCTAAAAATCGCCAGAGATCAGTCATATCAAGCAGGGAAACTTGACAAGTTGGACAGGCATAATGGCCTGAATGCAATAGGTCTTCAAAGCAAGTGCGATGAAGCAAATGCCCACAGTTAGGAATGTGACAGGGAATGCGACTCGTATGAATATCCTCTAAACATACTGGACAATTTGCATGTGAAACATTTTCTACACACTGTAAAAAGACAAATAATTTATTATTTTAATTAATAAAAAAATAATATAGTCTATGAATTTGCATAACTATCTGAAAAAGTATTAGATGAAACAAAATATTACCTTATGACCATTTTGGAGTTCAACAGGCAGGCACATATTACATTTTGCACAGTGGAAAAATCTGTCTCGACCACCAAGCCTACAGATTCCACATCCATCACAGTGATACTGATTTTTGTCTTCATCATCAAAGAGGTTGCACTCTAAGCAAGTGTATTTTCCGAAGCGCACATGACACTTTTGGCAAGTTGCCTGCACAGGCTGGCGGGTGTCACACAAAACACAGATTAACTCTGTTACCTCTTTTCGTTTCACTGTATGGGCCTCCTGCTCATCATGGCAGAACCGACAGGTGTAAACTTTGTCACAACATGGAGTCTAAAATCATAAAATATAATATTAATATATGTTTAAATATTTAATCATAAAAAAGATATAGAATAAAGATATATTATATTTTATTAAGAAATAAGTACATATAAAAGAATTGTCCAATATAATAAATATTGAACTAATTGCAAAAAATACAAGTTTAAAAATCAATTAAATAAATACAGTTATTAATTTTTTAAAATTTTGCTTACAGGTTCATTTATAAAAAAGCAATTTCATCTAAAATACAGTTTATACTTTTCATTAGAATCTTTCCAATGCCTAGACTTAAAAGAAATATTGATACTTTGCTGAAACAGGTTTTTGACATATGCAACTAAATTATCAATTATTTTCTTATATTTATTTTTAACTTTTAAAACGTTTTACCTATATATAGGATCAGCTTATTTATAATTTTTAAAATTTCATGAAAAATTCAGTCAAAATTACAGAATAAATATTAAATTTATTGATTATTAATGAACTGAACTTCATTTAAATTTTTACTATACCACTTTGTATATGTTACAAAAGGCGTAAAAAATATACATTACAAAGTTGTATTACAAAGTTGTTCAAGAAATAGAAGATTAAATGACAAAAAAATAGAAGAATTAAAAAGATTTGATGTATTTCAATGATGTAAGTCTTAAATCTATCAATACCACATATTAAGCACATTTACATATAAAACTGTTTACCGGTATGCACAAAGACAAATGTAAACAGATGTATTTAAAAAATAGTAGAATGCATTTTTTCATTGCCAATTTTCATTCTTTTAATTTATAAAAATAGAATATTATTATTTTTTTTGTATTTATTTATTATTTTATCTTGTTATTAAAATAATATTTAGAAAGTGTACAAGTGTACAGCATATAAAAAATATTATCTATCATTTTAGAACTTAATACTTTTGAAATTAAAAGTAATTAAAAGTGTTCTTGAGTTTTTTATATCAAAATTTTTTATAATCATTTTAATAATATTTTTTCTGTTCAGTATATGAATTTTGCACACTAATTATTTTATAGGAAAAGCAATAAAACATCTTAAATTTTATCGGTTATAATTGCAATAAATTAAGAAATAATCAAAGAGCATGAATTTCGAAAGTAAAAAGGGTGTTGAACAAGTGCTCTCTATTAGATTTATTCCAATGATGACGGAGATGATAGCTGAGAAGAAAGGGGGGAGGAAATCATTCACTCTTTATTTGAATTGAAGAAGCTTCTTTCTACATCGTCGCTAAGTCTCATGACTAATTTAATATGAGAAACATTTTTATTTTTCGTTTTAACTTGAGCATAAACAAGCTTATAAATTTTATTATTATTGGTGAAGTTACTTTGCATAAATTACATTACACAACAATGTGTAACATTTTCAGTTTAAAAAGTTATGTATAAGAAACATTGAAACATTAAACTAACAATAATAACAAAGAATATGCTATAGAGTTTCAATTATCTATTTAAATAGTTTTTTCATTGCATCGTGTATACAATTAAGATAAAAAGGAAATTTAGTTATTTACGAGAAATTATCTTATATATGTACTTATTAACTGCTATGCATAAGTAGCACGTTAAAATGATTTAACGATGATCTGTATTACAAAAATTTATGGTCATAAGAAGCAATAAAGCTATATTAGAATACAAGTTAGACAAACCGTAAGCAAAATAAAGCCCAATTATTCAATATCACTAATAAAAAGCGTAGGTTGAAGATATCTAGATAAAAAGATAAAAATGACCAACGTTTTGCAATAAATCGACATCAATCAGCAACTATGTACTAAAACATTTGCCCGGTTTTTTATACGACTATTGAACGACAGACACTTGTGCCAATTAATTCATACGCTGTATTATCTCAGAGGAACGTAAAGAGAGCGAACGAGGTTAGGTTGACGTAGCAATATTTTTCCTAAGAACTCCCAATTGTAATTTAGCAATTACACCTCCAATCAATATTACAAACCCAACGAGGATGGATGAAAATTTTCCAAACGGAGCAAGTACGCAGAAGTGGAAAAGAGGTCCCGAAAAGCGTTTCGCAAATTGAAAGAGCGAAAAGGATAGAAAAAAAGTGTGTCGAAATCGAGAAAGTCGACGATACTTACCACAAATTTGGACTTTCTCTTGTAGTGCTCACAGCCGTAGTTGTCCTCGACGACCTCGTTCGACTTGTCCGTCTGCTCGGAAGCGCTGCCTGTGCTTGCACTGCTCTCGCCAAAGTCCCCCAGGTCTTCGTCCTTATCCATTTTATTTACCGCACCAACGTCCAGGAGTACTTATTCGGACCGCGTATGTAGCCAAATGCCTCAGGTCCAAAAGACGAAAGTCGACGGGAGAGCCCCACACGCGCACACGCACTCGAGACACGCGCACCGAAAAACTAGCAGCAGCAGACCTCGAGTGGAAAGGAAAACCTACGAAAAAACAATCACGGGCGTGAGCTCACGCAGCTATGTTTCTTTCGCTCCTCCGCTGACCTGTGTCGGATTATTGATTTATTCCGGCCCCACGACGCTGGCGAGGAAACTCTTCTTTTCACAGTCCTTGTCCTCGTGTTGCACTCTAGATATTAACAACGTCCCCGAATGAGTGAGCGAGAAGGAGAGAGAAGGATCGAGTGATGCAGTGGAAGCGGGACAGAGATGTGCAAGAAAAGGAATTTCTTGCGCGCGTGCTCGTGAGTTTTGTCGGTGTGGCCGTGTTCACCAGTTCGAGTATGCAGGAAGGAGCACGAGAAGAAAAAAAAATTGACTCGGTTTTTGGATCTTATCAGCCAACGGCGACCGATGCGAAGTTCCTCGGCGACTCGGTGACGCGCATCTTCCCGCTGCTTCTCCTTCTCCGTGAATCTGGATAGCTGAACTCTGACGATGTGTCTTGGGAGGTGCACGTTTCCGAGAAAACAGTCCGTTCGCGTTTACACAGAAATCGACCTGCTTGATTTCTCACGCTTACGTTGCCGTAACCCGCGTATTTCTCGATAGTCTTTTTAAAACATCGATTCACTTGCATTTACGTTTGAAGATTGACGGGAATGTGTAATAAGCTTTTTCGAAAGTAGCAGCTTGGAGCCTTTTAGCTCACCCACGACTCACAATGAGTGTGTATATATTTCGCAGCGTGGTGACTGGTGGCCCAGCAGAAGTTTAGCACTTAGTAGTCAGTAGGTATAGTCTGTTACAATCGAATTCACAGCTGCGTCACACAGTGTGAGTACTGACACTACTGACTTCTGAGTATAGTAGTACGCACGCGTAGGTTCAATAGCAGAAAGCTATTAGAGAATGAATGGCTCAGCCAGTGACCGCTCAGCTCTGCCCATTAGAATTTTGTCCAGAAATTTTTTTCATGGGCAAAATACACAAATAGGTATATCTATGTTAGTTAACTAGTTTACGGTTGAACGCTGTTTACGTGTTCCGAACGTTGAATCGTTCCGTCGTTTCGTTTGCAAGCTGTCGTCCGCTGTGGTCTACGATTCGAATACATCAATCAAAGTCATCGAATATTTTAAGTTTAGGAATTAGGTTGGTGAGTTTTCACTTTTATTTTATAATCTATTAAAAAATTTCATATTGAAAATATTAACTTTTTTCCAGTAAGAGCTATTTTAAGCTTGACAGTGATAGCATTTTTCACATTATATAAAAGGGCTTTGCAATCAATCTTTGGTGATAAATTTACAAAATGGTTTGTTATCATTACTGTAACCCAGTATCATTTTATGTATTATTTACTTATTACGACATAGTTCATACATTTATTAAAATATATATTTATAATTTATATGCATCAATTATTTTTGTATTTTAGTACTCTCGCTTTGTATGAATAGTCCAAACAAAGTGCACCTATAATTATATTTAGAACTGAAATTCCTATATGCTTTTAGGGTTCTTCGTATTTTATGATATTACACGTATGGAATTAACAATTTCAAGGTAATAAATAAAAAAATCATTTAATTTAGCTATATTTTGAAGCCATATTTAATTTTTCTTTACTTTATTTTAGTGCATCAAAAATTATTATATATACCAACTGGTATATTTTTCTTAGCTCTAACGATTACTGTTGATTCTTATTTCTGGAAAAGAATTATATAGCCCCAAGGAGAAGTCCTTTTTTTAAATTATATTCTCAATAAAAGCAGTGAATATGGTGCATTCTTTAAAAATATATTTCTATATAACCAAATTCAATAATTACTAAAGACATTATATTCATTAAAAATGGTTAGACATCACCTTTTTTATGGTATTTTTATTCAGCTCTTCCAAGGGGCATGGCTCTTTCTTACCTCCTTGTACCATTAGGAATGTTATGGGCTTTAAGAGTATCATTCCTAATTGTACCTGATATATTATAGCAATCGTTATTATTTTTTCATTTTTGTCACATAAAAAACTGAGATTTATAATACAAGAGAGACTAACATAGATCATATTAATATCGGAACTCCAAGATCGAAACTCCAGTTTTCGTTTCGAATAATTAAGAATTCGTATTTTGATAAATGAAATTTCAATTTATTATTTTCTATGGTTTTTAGGCTCGACCGCTACACGGTAGTGCTTTATATTTTCGTCATCGCAAAAAGTGTCAAACTATTTTTATGAATGAATTTCCTCCATGAATTTTTGACGGATCTATTATTTGACCAATTTATTATTTTCTATGGTTTTTAGGCTCGACCGCTACACGGTAGTGCTTTATATTTTCGTCATCGCAAAAAGTGTTAAACCATTTTTGTGAACGAATTTTCTCCATGAATTTTTGACCGATCGGGCTGAACTTTAGGGATTAACTTATTATATTGTAGAATAGAAACGTTCCTATTTTGGGCCATATCCATCGAAAGGCTTCGGAATGGTACACAATTTAAGAATTATGAGTATTTTTTTAGCAATAGCATGAATAGTATTTTTTACAGTAGCATGAAAAAAAAAATTTTTTTGTGATCCGATTTTCTCCATGAATTTTTGACCGATCGGGCTGAAACTTTGGGAATTTACTTATTATATTGTAGAATAGAAACGTTCCTATTTTGGACTATGTCCATCTAAAGGCTTCGAAATGACACACCATTTAAGAATTGCAAAAACGGTTTTTTAACTAAACTTGAAAAAAAAAAATTTTTTTCGTAGAGTATAAATAGACGAAGTGCAAGAAAAAAAAATACATCTTTTTTCTATAGAACACTTTTTTCTAAAATCAATTCCTTCTAAGATAACAGTGGTAAAACGGTGGGAAATGCTAAAAATGATCTCTTTTTGGGCTTTCACATTAAAAATATTAATTTCTCATTAAAGTGTTAAGTGTAAAAGTTGTAGAGAACAAAAAAACAAAACTTTTCTCTGTTATAAACTTTTTCGTAGGATCAGTTCCTCTCAAAATAACAGTGGATAAACGATTAAAAACGCTTAAATTAGCTCAAAATGACAGCTTTTTGAGCTTTAACTTTAAAAATATTAATTTCTCATTAAAATATTAAATAGAAAAATTGTAGAACGCGAAAAAATAAAACTTTTTTCTATTAAACATTATTTCTAGGAGTGGTTCTTTTCAAAATAACAGTGTAAAAACGATTAAAACGCTAATCTAAGTATGAAAACAGTCATGTTTGGAGATAAACTTGACTAGAATTAAAATGTAGTCCATCCTTAAGATACAGCATCCTTGAATATTTGGAAGGAAGCAGCAGGATGATGAAAATGTGGTTGCGCTTTAAGTACTAATTCATAGAACAATCAGGTGATGCTATTCAGTAGTATCATCGCTTGAAAAATTGGTCTAGGTACTTAAATGCAGCAGCGATACAGCAACAAAACATAAATAATTATTAGTATTTTGTCCCACCAGATGCTTAAGGTCATTTATTTCTAATCCAACTTTAGTGAAATTAGTTAAAAAATCTGTAAATTGAACAAAAATAATACATTCTTTATTTATATAAATGAAGTGTATTGATTTATATCAATTAACTTACAACGGATAAATTCCAGCTAGAAAAACCATAGTTGGATCCATCGATATAAATAATAATCATCTTTATTTTAACATTATGTTTTACAAATTTTATACAAAGTTATACTTGTATTATTCCTTAACCTATTTCCTTTTAGTCGCCGTCCAGCCTTTTGCTTCTCTCTCTATTCTAAAATACTTCATTTTCCTATTTGCCTATTTTCGCTCTATTTTATATCTCTTTTCTTTTTCTATTTCTATCTAACCTGTTCTCTATCTTGTCCTATTTTCTTTCTAATGTCTTTATTCAACTCTTTTCTTTCTTCTTTGTTCTTCACCCTTGCCTTCTTTCTTTCCACCTTTCTGTCTCACTTAGGGCTGTTATCCCTTCCTTCTCTATGTTTCTTTTCTTTCTCACTCCTCCAGCATTTTTATTCTTTCTCTACCTTTTTCTGCTTATGATGCACTTTTCCCTTCTTTGTGTCCTATTCTCGCTCTCTTTTACCTCTGATTACTCTTTCTTCTTGTTCCTTCCTTTTTTTCCTTTTTTACCTTTCGTCTCTCTTAGTCCTCCATTCTTTTTTTTTCTCTTCTATTTTCTTTTCTTCCTCGTTTTATTTTCTCACTCTTCTCGATACCTCTTCGATTCCGTTATCTTTCCTTAACCATGATTAGCTCTTTCCCCTCTTCATCCCATACCCAAAGATCATCTCGAAAGTATAGCTTTCCGTATGCTACTTTAATGGTAAGTTTCCTTTTCAATCTTCCTGATCTCCAAGTTTCCATCCTTCTTTTTTCACATCTTTTTTTCTCTTCTCTAATTTCCCACTGCATTTCTCTTTCCTGTATTGTGAGGTCCCCTTCTATATATATATCCTGGTTCCTCTTAACTTATTTTTATTTATCATAATTTTCTTTTTTTCGTTCCAACTTTCACATTCTATTCCTATCATACTTTTCTTTGTCCTTATTTTCCACACTCTTTTTATTTTCGGATTAATTTCCAACTTTTCTTCAAACCACCTTTTAACTTGTTCTTCTATCTCACTCTCGTCGTCCCACTCTTCAATCCCTGTTATAATCACATTGTTTTTAATCCTTTTTCTTTCATATTCTTCTGTTAGCTTCTTGTTATTTTCCGTCCTCTTTTCCAATCCCTCCATCCTTTCTTCCATGTCCTTTAACCTTTCGTCTTCATTCTTCCCTTCGATTTTGTACCTGGTCTCGTATCCTTCCCATTTTTGCTTTAGTTTTTCCATCTCTTCCTGGCATTTTTTTACCTTTTCCTCTGTCTCCTTTGTTGATTTGTTATTCCTTTTCATGCTCTCCTCCGTACGCTTTTTTATCTCCTCTCTATCTTCCTGTATTTCCTTTAGTGCGTCTTTCAATATCTCCCTCGCCTTTTTAATTTTCCCCCTTGTGTCTCTTCTTTTCTGTATTCCTCTTTTCATTACCTCTAATATTCTATATATCCCACTTTTCAGCCTCCAATCTCCCTTACCCCTCATTTCTCCAGTCCTTTCTAACCTC
>UELV01091745.1:0-33374 GCA_900490015.1 Megastigmus stigmatizans
ATATATATATATATATCAAATTTGAAATTTATTAGAAGCCTAATTTCATTGGATAATTGCTTTCATACAATATATAGGTATGATTTTTAGAATTAATGTATATTACATATCTTTTTTAACTTTTAGGCCACCTAAGGCACACAAAATATTTCATGTTTTTAGGAAAAGTTTGGGGTATTTAATAACGGAAAAATAGGGAAAAAATCCTGGAAACTGTTTGATCTTGAAAATCGGCATTACAAGGTCAAATTTTTTTACAAGCACCACGGAGGGATCTTTTTTTCGACACGTCCACGTCGCTGTTCCTGGGTCACGCTAAGAGCGAAAATCGGAGTATTTCTTTAATCAAATTCAATGAAGCTGCTAGATTTTAACCTTCATGTTAAAGATAAGAGGTACTGAAGAAACCATTATGCATCTCCACGGATGAAGTT
This sequence comes from Megastigmus stigmatizans, assembly GCA_900490015.1. Lineage (NCBI taxonomy): Eukaryota > Metazoa > Arthropoda > Insecta > Hymenoptera > Megastigmidae > Megastigmus > Megastigmus stigmatizans. The sequence goes on from UELV01091745.1 coordinate 435, forward strand.
GGAGTTCACTGCGCTTTTGGTAGAAGAAAGACCGTCATTTTCAAGGTCAAGGGTGCCTTCAGGATATTATCACTTTTTCACACTCAACGCATCAAAAAATATTGCTATGCCAACATGGATACCAATTATAACGCGAAAATAGCAAAAAAAAATTTTATATTGGTGTTTACGTTGCGGTCGGAGTCAATATATCGATCACCTTTCAGGTTGAGAACTTGAATGAGTAATTCATTGAAATTATATATTAATTTTAAGTCAAACGAAGCCGATTTGAACAAAATTTCTCCGCCCTCTAAAGGTAAATTGAACAACAGATTTACTTTCTATACGACAGTGGTGAGTTGAACATTTAGCTTATCAGTGGCGCAGTTGTTGCTACATAGCTGCACAGAATTTCGTAGCTACAAAAAGCGAAATTAGAACAGAATTAATAGCGCGTCTATATTTGTTAATTTTCTGTAAAAAGCGCGACTTCGTACACTCGTGCTTAGATTGACCGATTTCAGTTTTCACGATGACGCGGCTGTAATTCGTGGATATACAAGCTGTGCAAAACCGATGCGCTTTATCATTGAGAGACTGTTTTATTTTGAGCGTAGAGAACTAAGAAAAACGCAATCCTACATACAGCTTTTTGATAACATCATTATTAGATTGGTGAACGACTTCATCTGACGAATGAATACATCAGTAGCTGCTTTGTTTTGCTTTAGAAAGTTCATTTCATAACGTCCCAACTCTAATTAAATGGCTTGCGCTTTTTTTTTATTTTGATGGATCGGTGTTATTTTTATTTCATTTTGAGTGTGCCAGCGTTTCACTCGCATTTATCAATTGTTCAAAATGTTGGCGAATCAGGAGTGTCTATTAAAACGGGTAATTAAAATCCAATAAACAAACAAAAAATATTAGTTTCACACGATGCACGTCTAGCCCCTGGGCGTGCAAACTCTAGCTTCAAAAAATGAAAAGAAAAAAGGAGGTGAAAAAAAGTTGCAGTCCTCGCGGAATAGCACAATTGCTCTTAGGCGGCGCGCACGTGTTCGCTAACTCTCCCCAGCCGTTCATTTACTTACGTAAATCAATCGTTCAACTGCATCTCGTAGGGAAACACCCGTCCGTGCAATCGGCTTATATCAGCTGTTGCGCCGTGACCACGACATCTTGATCCTGATTAATGTCTCTTCGGGAGGGAAGCTGAACACAGATACACACACACACACACACACACACACAAACGGGCCATGCAAACTCGATCCTGATTAATACTGTTTATACCAGAGGTAGGAAAACCTGTGTGTCTGTGTGTGTCGTGGAGGAATGAGGCAAGGAGTTAGAGAGAAGCGATTAATCAGAGGTAGGCGAGCGAATGATGACCTTTTAGTGGAATTGCACGTGGCACTGGTCTCTGTGACACACGTTCTACCAGATGTACCGCGCGGACTTTTAGATTATCCGATTTGAATGTGAAAAATGCCGAGTCACGAGTGACAGTTGGCTCTAAGGTCTTTTTTTATTTTGCGACTAGGTTTACACTATTTAGCTTCGTATCGACTTCATAAAGATAGCTTTTAGTTATATTTTGCTACTTATTATTAATTTGAGTATAAGCTAGTACAATTTTCTTCGCTAAAGAACCTTAGAGTAACGGCACGAGCATCTGTGCTCTTACGGTGGCTTCAGCGCATACGATTGAAAATTATGAGTGCTTCAGGGGTCGCCCCAAATATTTTACTTTTTTAGGTAAAGTATGAAAAGATTTTTGACTACATTGTTAACTTAAACATATAATAACTACAACTTTTTAAAACAGTCGATAACGTACAGTTTTTTGCATATTCTATGTAATTTTATGAAAGAATCTAATTTTCTATATGTAAGAAAAATTGAAATATTGCATCTAAAAGGCCTACCTCTATAAAAACTAATGCTAATTTTTTTTATTTCTTAACTTTTTTTAAAATTTAAGTCGTTAACTCCTCATTTCTCAAATTTTGCACACACGTATGTATGATAGTTGTCGTTATGAATTTTTTCAACGACTTCACATTTTTAATAAGAAGTCGCTGAAGCTACCTTAACTTGAACCTCTCGAAGTTTTCAATAAAATAAAATCTCTGGTGAAGAAAATTACGTGTCGATAGTATGTAATTTCAGTTAATTATATTGTAATTACGAGACCAGAGGCGAAAAAAAGATTAATTAATAAAAGGGTATCTTATAATTAAATAATATACATAAATTTTTCTTAACTTTTTAGAATATCACAATTTTATTTCCACATAAGCTTTTTTAAATTTAAGACTTTGAATCTGCACTTCAAGAGCAATATATTCATTTCAATTGCATATAACTAATTATACATTGTTGTTGTTCTCTTATTATACAGCATGACATTTGGCTTAAGTGCTATCGAGATATCGTTGCTAAAAATATTTTTTTGTTCATAAAATAGGTCTGCAATTTGTTAAACATAATGATGATGCAATGAAGTCGATTCAAGACGCTGAGTAATGACAGGTTATTTCAATGAGAACTGAGTTTTTAATTTTATTTCAAATTTATTGAGTAATAATATTCAGAGTAGTTGCTATACATTAAAAATTAGTTTCAATTAAACGATCGAATTTAAAATTAAAGTAACCATGCGTACTCCTTTTGTGGAGATTTAGTGATTTATTACTATGAATAAAATTATTGTTCTCACTCATATTTATTTTCAATAGAAAAAGACAGTATCAAAGAAATGATTAATATTGCTTTTAATATTCGGGTATAATTCGTAAGTTAAACAGGAAAAGTCTTTTTTGTATACCATTGTATACCATTTGCACTTTGTATTCTGCATTTGTATTTTGTATATCATTTTTTTGAGCAAGTGAATCTAAAAAATAAAATTTGATAAATCTTAGCTTCAATTGTACTAAATTAGACATACTATCCAAGTTTACATCTTATCAGTTAATTCAGGTTATACTGTTCTTCATTTTCCTATCCTTAATCAGCAAAAAAATAAGCTAATGATCTCCAAAGTAATATTACTACAGAACAACATTTGGTACAGTCACCATTAATTATAAACGAAACCAGCCGGAAGACCATCTTCACTGGTAAGTATCAGGGAATCATCTTCGTGCCATTTTGGAAAGCAAGACTTAAAAGCCGCAAAGAGAGCACAGAATTCAAAAGTTGAAATGGTAGAGTCAACTAATTAATTCCGCGAAAAGTACACACGGAGTAAGCAAGCGCGTCGTAAAGGACAAAGGTGCAGGTTATACACGTCCAATATTATGCAGTTACTGTCATTACAGGTAAAATTCGTGCGAAGCCCTAAGAATCTGTTTTTACCCACTTTTACACCGTGGCTTGTTCGTAAGTCGTGCGTTGGGGGGCTTTATTGCCCTCTTACGCGTGTAATAAAAGTGGCTACTCTCCAATTGCAGCATACTCGAGAGTCGTGTTTGGCTGCTCAGGTGTGGCCGCGTGGATGCAGCCAATTAAATTGACCACAGAGAGTGCGAATTGCCAAGGTCGAATTTATTGAAAGTTGGTGTTTTCGTGTAGGAAGGAGAAGCTTTTAAGTGAAATGGACGTTAAAGTTTGAATTGCTTGAATAATCGCATATACGCTGGTTATATCATTACGAGTCGATTACTATCATTACTATGTTTAAACATAAATGTTGAAACATAGGAGATATTGACGTTATTTTTCAAAATGGTTAATTCGATTGCAATTTAAAAAGGATTTCACTAACTGATCAAAATAATTGTAAATGTTGAAATGATACTCATGTGTAAAATAACAATTTATTCAAAAAATATATTTCTAAAGTAGATGAGAAACTACTAATTTTTTCTTGAATAATTGTATACTACTTTTTTATACATTTGAAATTAATAATTAAAAAAATGAATACTAGGTTTACACTTTTATTTGCTATGCATAAGTGGATAGTCCTGTTATCTTGCTTCACTTTTCCTATCTTTTCTGTTTCCTCGTATTTGTGATATTTTAATAATGCGAACTCCTACAAACAATATATTTTTTTTATGTAGTATGATATTGCTTCTGTGTTAAGTGACAATAAGTCTATGAAGTACAGCAGAAATGAAAAAATGTTTAGCATTAATAAAAAAAGTTAAATTCACTCAATGCGAAGTCTGTTGAATAGTTATAATAATGCTAAAATGTAAGTACTACTCCTTTCATAGATTAAAAAAAATACAACTTTAATATTGGAATAAACTCTCGTCATGCCTATAGAATATTTTATGGAATGTACTTTTTGAGCATTAAAATAAATTATATCTGTTAAAAATTGACCAGAGTTACACTAAAAACTTAATCCTGGGAAATATGTATTATTTGAAATAATTAAACTCAATAATGTTTCTTAAAGCGCGATCTTCACAGTTATCGCCCATGAGCTATGGAAACTTCAATACGCAGATCAACCCGCTTTACATGTTGATAATCTTATCATGCTTGGGAGTGATTGGTGTCGTGGGTAACATCGTCACCTGCCTTGTCATTATCAACAATAAGTCTATGCATACAGTGACCAATTGCTACCTTTTGAACCTAGCTATTTCCGATTTGATGTTCCTTTTCTGGGCATTTCCACCTCTCAATTATTACAACAAGTATAGCAACGAGTTTATATGTGTGACAAGGTAATGTGATTATTTTTTCTTTCTATTTAATTTTATCTTTTCTCGATTCAATGGTGTTCCAATTTTGTTACCTCAAACTGAATATCTAATTTTGGTTTACATATTAATTTTACACTTGAGTGTGCTCTATTTATTTTATGGAAATTCAACGCATGGATATCCACTATGCCAAAGTTATAACCAATTAATAATGTATCATTAAAGATCAATACTTGCGGAAGCGACGGTCTACGCTTCGGTCTTGACCATCACTGCCTTCAGCGTGAAGCGCTACGTGGGTATCTGCCATCCATTCCTAGTTCGAACTCTTTCGAAATTATCCCGAGACAAACTCGTCATCTATTCTATTTGGGCAATTGCACTTCTGTCTGCGCTTCCACTGATGTTTCAGCTGGAACTTGTCCATCATATAAAGTATCCTAGTTTGACGATTTGTACCATGACTAACTCTTTCGTACCGTACTATCTCGTAATATCAACTTTAGTGTTCTTCCTCATACCGTTTGTGCTCATTGTCATCATGTACATGCTAATTGGGCGGAGATTGAGGAAGTCCAGAGGGATGAAGAGGAGCGATTGCGAGTGCAACGAGACTGGGGATGATAACGTCGCTGAAAGCAGTGGACCCACTAATCGTGTTTCTAGGATGCTGGGTAACAAATAATCTTGTACTGATGATGTTGTAGTGGATTTTCAGAATATTGTATACACCCGCTACGCTTCATAACTGAAATACCACTATTGAAATTTCAGAAGTTAGATATACATCTACAGATGGATCGATATCCCACATTAAGTGTGTGATCATTGATCTACATTTTGTCTTCCTTGTGCAATATCAATCCGCCTGTAGATTAATGTATCTAATCTGTATGTAAATTCAAATTAGATATTGTAACATAATAGTACTTTTTCAAATATAAAGGGCAGCGCTATAAACGATTTTGTTATATAGCGTTGATGGATCGTAATTAAAAAAATTTGAAATACGTAAATTTCTATACAAAATCATGAGCTCTTTAATAGATTAACTTTAGATTTGGGATTTACCCTTCAATTTGATTTTTTTAGCTTAATATTAATCATGATTCAAAATAATTAGTTAATAAATTAGATGTTATGTCTACTTATTACAACCATATCAAAAATGCTTTTCTTTTATTGCTAAAATTCTAAAAATTCTTTTATTGCAGTTGCTGTCGTTGTGGCGTTTTTCGTGTGTTGGGCGCCCTTTCATCTATTAAGACTCACTCTTGCTCAAACCAATGGAATAATTCACGAAGAATTTTCAGAGTTGCACTATATTTTTAGTAACATTATTAGTGTGATTTATTATTCATCGGCAGTAATCAATTCTATACTGTATAACATTATGTCAAACAAATTTCGAGAAGCCTTTAAAGTAAGTTATAAAAATATTCATAGAAATTGTCTGAACAAAAATGAAAAAAAAATCTAAGGATATGTTGTTCTAGTTATTCCATATGCTTTAGATAGCTATATTTACTGTATAATTTTTTTTATATGTTAACACTGATCATCAATCTTAGTATTTTAACGCATGAAAAAGTTTTGAGTTTGTCATACAAAGTTATTAAGTTAACTAAGCGATTATTTTGTAGGCCACACTATTGAGGAGCTGCAAAGCATTGAATGATTTATTGTGAAATCGTTCCAATAAAACTCGTGGGAGATCTGTCGAAATTTTAAAACTGGATGATGATGTTACAACGTAAATTACAAGGATGCCACTTTGAAAAGAAATTCATTTCAGTTCATAAAGAATTCTCGTTAAAGTTTTAGATATACTGTTATACACGAATTTATATATGAATTGTTATATATGAATAAATAATGTAACCTCATTTTGTAGATTTTTATAATCAAAATTTTAATTTAGTAATAAAAAACTAAAACAGTACATATTTAATATTTACAGTAAGATATCACGTTAGTCTTCTTTACATGATAATAGTTGTCATAATAAACAGATTATATAATTATCATATATTTATGAAGTCCGCATCAGTTCAGGATACATTTGTACACTTCTTTACAAAATATATAAAATGAAATTAACTTAGGTGCTTAAAGTCAAGAATCTTGAGAATCGTCGCTCCACGCTAAGGCGACATTGTAGAGGTATTCGAGGTATTCCTTAAAACAAAAAAATATGAAAGTCAGTCTTTAATGAATGAATCATTGGAATTGTGTTTTTTATGAGAAAACCTACTGGTTTGTTCAAAAAATCTTCTCGACATCTTCGCACTGCGCGGACAGCCTGCAGAACATCGCACTCTTTGTCAAGAACCATCCTCTTGAGTAAGAAGGATACTGCTAGCCAAAGGCCGCTTGCTGTAACTCCGTTACTAAAGAAATTTGAAATGTTGTAGAAATATTCGTAGAGGAATGTGTAAGTTGTTTTAGTAAAAAATAACAGAGTTTAGAAAATTGATTTTTTGACTTTGATTTCATTGTTTGATTAATCTTAATAAAGACAGAAAGTGTAAATATAGACTCTAAAAGAAATCCACTTTTAATAAAGAGACGGTCGGATGTTGTAAGCATTTAAAGACACTATTTACTTGGTTACGGGTTGATATTCATTTTGAATGCCGCCAAAGATTAAAATATTGTTATATAAATTAATATTTTAAAATAAATTTTTGAAAAAATCATTATACATGTTCGTTTGAGTAGATTCAACAAAACATTCAGTGTATGATTCTTTTGGAGCATATATATTAAGGAATTTTATTTTAAACATAATTCTTTTCTAATATTATTTTCTAACCTTATATTAATTAGAACTTATCTTAACTTATTGTTTTGCATGACACTTATATTTTATGAGAAATATTGTTCACAAAAAGACACGAAATGGATGGTATTTTTTAATATTCAATTATTGTGTTTAGGGTTTAATTAATGGTCCGCATGCAAAAATTAAGCATGAATTTTACTAGTGTGTATTAAAAAATCACGTGCATACCATAGACGTATTAGACAATATTCAAACTTGGATTATGCACACTCTAGAATCCTTAAAACTTAAATTATTTATGTATGTTTTTAATAAGTGACTTACTGGCATGCAATTACTATTGGACACTTTTCATTTTTAGGAAATTCATCGAAATATTTCCATAGGTTCACCAGCTCGCTTGGTGACGGCAAAGTTGATTCCAACCAGTTTTTGTAACTTACAATTTTAATAATAAGTTCATTGGGGGGCTGCATTTGAATAGAAAATAAACATTAACAATGCACTGATGCTGTTAACAAATAATTAATAGTGCATCGTTCAACCGATTACATTTACTTACTTTTGAATTGTCGGTGATTGAAACTTCTTCTTGCACGTAATACTGTGAATCTATCGTTGAGTTTCCCTGCCTAGTAACTTTTAAGTACGTTGTACTTCCAAATTCTTGGCTTTCTGGAAGTAGCTCGCAATAAGTCTGCAATATTCAAGTAAAACGTACATTGACCAATCATTCAGTTGGTAATATTAAGGAAATACTGCAACTATTAACGTGTTTTTTCATTAAATGATATATTTTTCCTCGTGTTCTTCTATTTCCAATTAATTAGAAAAACAATAAGTCAGATAATCCTCATGATATACTAGTGTTTAATTCTATCAAAAACTAGAGCGTTCCAAGTCCAAGTATTATAAATATAAAAAGTTATAAATACCAAAATTATAAGTCTCTTAAAAAAACTCAAAATTATAAATATAAAAAGTTATACAAGATAAAAGAAAAGATCATAATGTTGAGATTATCTTTCGATGCATGCATTATTACTTTCAATCAATTGCAAAAACAAAAAATCAAATATATTGAACCGGAATGAGACAAGTTATTAATTACATCAAGCATCATTGTACTTTAGAATGCAGTTAAGATTTTATGCCATTTATAACTAATGCGTTTACATTATAAATGCGATTGAATGATATACCGAATTTATGCGTTCAATTCTATTATTGTAATGTTTGCAATAGCGTAATTGTTTATCTTGTAGATAAATTATAATAAATTAAAACTTACAGGATTCTGCAAATTAGGCAGTTGTAGGACTAGTACATACTCGATGTTTTGTTCCCATAACATTCTCCAGAAATCAGCTTTAGTTGCTGGCATTGGAAGCTGAGTGGTAATATACTGACAATTTTTAAATAGTCTTCTGACGCACGTAGCGGCAATATAATCACTGTCCTCGTCAGTTGCTACCGATCTTTTTAAGTACAATCTATTTATTCCACCTGTGATATAAAATTAAATTCATAAAGTAATTCATAAAATAAATTTTATGAGTTTAAAAAAATATTATTGTTACGAAAAGTATTAAAACGTAATGCGAGCGTAATTTATATAAATTTATTCAGAGTGTTCCGGACCTGCCGATTCCGGAAATCTGATTTTCTCTCTATTTCTATTTGATAACGATTTTTTGGGCAATGGAGGGGGACCTAATACTTGATTATGCCAACTTGTGTCCAAAATCCTAGATAAAAAGTTTGATTTGGTTGAAATTATAAATTATCAATAAAATTCACATCGTGAAATGAAGAATATAAAAAGACCTTTTATAATGAGACAACGAGTTTTGCTTCGCCTCTCTAACTTTCTCAGATAGAGTTGTATCACAAGTGAAACATGTATCGTTCGAGTTTAGATACTCGGCAAGAACTAAATGCACAAGTAAATATTGATCCGTATTATCGACCATATTCAATCTCTCATTTCTTACAGATAATAAATTCGCGTACACATCGATGACCTAAAATAATATGAGAAATAAATGCATTGTTCTTTGATGAATAATTTTCATGTAATTATCTTATCACCTTTTCGGTTAATGCTCGACAGATCGACATGTCCAACACGATTAATGTTCCAGTCCGTCCGACTCCGGCACTGCAATGAACGACTATTGGAGGACTATCGGCCTTTCGTGGTACCGGTGAATGCTTCTGTATTTCCTTCAAAAATGCAACGATGGATCGTGGGTCCGAGGGAACATCGTGGTCTGGCCATACTGTATAATGCAAGTGTTCTATCTAAAAATATTTGAATTTTGGGTTTTATTATAAATATCTTATTACTGAGAAGAAGAGTCCATATTCTCCAAGTCACAAATTTAGCTGAGCCTTTACAGAGACATTGTTTGCTCGAAAGTATGAGATACGATATGAAAAGTACTGATTATGGAAATGAAAGTTTAATATCATCTTTACTCTTGATTTGCATTTTTTGACATTCTCTACAATGTATTTTGACCTTGAACTGAACCTTGACAGAAAATAATTTTTCATTTATTTTGACTTGTATCTTATTTTTGGCCAAAGAATGGCTCTGTAAAGATGTAAGTCAGAAAAAACTTAATTCTTTTAGTTTGTTTCGAATTTGGGATTAAATGATTAATTAGTAAAGTAGTATTTGTATTACCGTACGTGTTTCTTGGTCTTCATAGCAAACTTTAAATGTTCTGTAGGTGTAATCCGAATGAACTTTTTCGCTGAAAAAGTAAACCGATATCTCTCCATATAATACTTTTTTTCCAATTGCAGTTGGCCAATACTGTTCGCACTTGACCTGTAAATAATAATAATTAGTTATTTATACGCGCATTTTGGAAGTCAATTACTTGTAAATAAATTTTTCAACACTTTACTTTTTCATTTTCAACCAAATTTGCCATCATGCAAATGATCTGAACTTTTTCTTGCCAAATCATTCTCCAAAAGTCGATCACTGTATTAGGTTTTGGTCCTTGTGTGGCTATGTAAGCCTTTTCTTTACCTCCGTACCCCTTAACCAGTAGTAAAATATTGGTAATAATATTATAATAATAATATAATAATACAATAATAATAATAATAATAATAATAATAATTAATAATAATAAGAAGTTAATAATAAGTATTGGCCTATTCACCGTTTTCTACTATACATGTGTACAAATCTTACTTACCGTAATATAATTAGCGTTAATATAATCTGAATACGGTTCGTCTGGTAATTTTTCTAAAACAACTCTTGTGTCATCATCTGAAAATGAATTTTTTTCGTTTGAAATAAGAGCCATTTAAATATAAAAATGTTTACAGAAAATTGAATTGCAAATAAGAACTCACATGGAAAAAGTTTAGCGTATCTATTTTTCAGCCTCGTTTCTGGTCTTGATCCATAAGAGCTCGGTCTGGTTAGTCCGCTTTTGATTGACTTAAAAGGGCATATGAGCTATATATAATACCGTAAAAATGAAGCAGTTATCGTAGTATAATATTTCTTATGGCTCAAACTTACCGAGTATTCCTTTTCCAACGCTCTAGATTGGAAAGCAGTTTGGAAATAGCTCCCAAACTCTTCTACCTTGACCGGCATTAAAAAATCAGACTTCTTGTCAACTATGATTAAATTATTATTTGGCACATTACACACGATCGTAACCTTTATTCCAACTTCAACTTCATCATTCGAGTTATTTAATTTTTTTGTACTATAGTCGTGTGCTAGTGGCGTATTCTCTTGGTTTGTCTTTGGTTTATTTGCTACTAAACGACTGGTAAGCCTTAGGTGGAAACAAATAAATTGAATTAAATTAAATTAATTTTGACATTTTTACATGTTCTACTTACTTTTTTCGATATGCGATAATAACTAACAGCGCTACTATCAGGACAATAAAGAAAAATGGAGTCAACCATGCAACATAATTTTTGGGAAGCTCGCCTATGTAAATTGCATCAGTCTTAGCAGTTTTCAAAATTCTGTTGCCCAAAAGTTTGAACTTATTCTCCGTTAAATTTTGGATGTTATCTACCAACACTAGATGTACTACGTATGATTCTTTTGTGCACAGCGCATAATTTTTCGAGCCTCCATACGTATCGCCATCTCCGATTTTGAACACTTTATCTGCATATGATTTATGATTCTGAAAAAGATATTGGAAATTACATCTTTTGCACCATAAGCACATTTTAAGTGGTTTAAAACCTAAATTTTGTATTCTATATTAGTAAAATTATTTTAATTAATTTACCGTCAGCTTAGCAGCTATCCAAGCAGTCTTGTAGTAAGAAAAATTCTGTATATTCAGGAATAATTTGACATCCTCATTGCTGTTTAATTCTTCTTCATCGCACTGCTTTGGTCCTTGAACAAATACAATCATCACACTTGTCTTTATATCGTTTATCACTTTTGGTATCTTGATAGATATCATCTGATCGTTGTTAGATTTTGCCTCTACATTGTCAACGTCAAATTTCACAAGATCTGGAAGTGCAATCTCCCTCCAAATCTTTTTCCCGTAAATTTCACCGACAGTCTTAGCTGCGATTCCAATCATGAACTTTGAAGATGGAAACAAATTTAACTCCATACTGTAGTGTGGTTGATACTCGATCACGTTCTTATAATAAATTTTGCTACTCTGATCTTCCCACGGTGTGCTTTTTAATTTGGTGTCGATTAATGTTGCAATGATTTCAAAGTTCTTCAATCTGCCACCAGTTATTAAAGGATGCTTCCAAAAGATATTGATCGAGGCATTTTCTTGGCGTAAGATATCTAGCTTTAAGTCCAGGGGATTGGATGGTGCTGAAAAACAACTTGTTTTATTTCTGCGTTTATTAAAGTTGATGTTTTTTAGTATTTTTTCAATGGTTTGTCTTACCAAATTCTTTTGTTTCTATTGGTATATTGAAAGGTTTTGAAGCTTCTTTTACATTGACATTATGAGCTCTGATCTAAAAACAGTACGTAAAAACATAATATGTCAGTGCATTAATACCAGTTATTACATGCGATTGTTATTACATATTCTTACTTGTATTGTATTATAAGTACCATCTGGAAGTGCGATAGTCTTACAAAGTATATCACTTATATTCAGGATATACCGGTATTCCTCAAAATCACTTAGAAAATAATTTTTGACATGCTCATAGTTCATATTTTCGGAATTACCGAATGCAATTGAATAGTGCTCTAACTTTCCGTTAATCGGGGGCAATGGAGCGTCCCATCGTAATGTTGTAGAATTATTTAAAATGTCAACTTCTATGATTGCAGCATTTTGCACTGGTGGTGGTGCTGCAAGTAAATACTGATAGATGTAATTTTTTCTTGTAAAATAACGAGGCAGAAAAAAGTTGAAATGGACCATAGATTACCTCTATCAGGCATAGTGAATATTAAACTGGTACTAGCATCTGAATGTTCTGGCTTATGGAGATCTCTAAGTACGTAAACATGTACCTCGTAAGTCTCGGCACCGTGAAAGATCGATTTTTCGAGATCTAAATAATTGAAGGAAATCTGTCTTTTCATAATTATTTTTCCTAACCGCTTTATTTGCACCATCGATCCTTTAATAGGCCCAGAAATCGTTGAGCAATCACGCGGTGGATCCCATGTGAGAGTTGCCGCTATCTTTTCAGATATTTGATTGATCAGGCGCAAATTCGTAAAGACTTCAGTTGGCAATTCTGTTGACAATCATAGGGAATTTTTAAGTACTTGTAATAATATTATTATTTAAAGGGGTTGTTATACCGACAGTGGAAATCTTTACTATCATAAAACAATTTTACAATTAATATATGAAACATCGAATTAGAGGATCATACTTTGTAAAACATAGGTAGGAAATATACTAGAAGATGTATCAAAATTTATGTATTATGTTGATAGATACATAGAAGTTGCGTCTTTAGCTCAGAATAGTATATTACGCAATGGTTAAGGAAGATGGTTGTTGTCGTATGAATAGCAGCTTGTAACGAATGCGAAATCACTTTAAGTACAACATGCAAACAGTATTTTTCATTACAGCGTATGAAAAGTAGTCAGTTTTCACACACAATGATGAATGCAATACCGGTAATTATCCATTTCGAATAGGATTCGAACATCTTGATACAAAAGTTCACTAGAAGAACTTTTTGTAATTCTATAATTTTCAAATATTTTTTTTTATTGGATTTTAAAAACATCTAATCAGAAAACAAAAGATTCTATTCTCAATTCAAATTTTTAAATCGATAATTGTAATTTTTAAAAATTAATAATGCGCAATTTATGTATTATCGAAATAACCGTAATAATTAAGTATATATTGTATAATAATTACCTGTTGGTTCTGTTGAGACAACCAATTCAGTTTTTCTTCCTTTGTGTCTCGATGTAGATGCGTATATTGTGACTAGATATTCAGTGTAGGGTTTTAATCCTTTGAATGAGTGACTAAAACTATTCTTAGAGGAATTCGCTATCTTGTAAAAGTATGTCTTGTCCAAAGTATGTAACTTGAAAAATTTATGGGCACCATTACTTGTGTTACTATAAAACGATCCGTTCAGTGGGTTACAGCCAATTGATTCGACTTGCTAAAAGTTTGAATTTTTTCCATTAATATCTTATGGTATATAATTAACTTTATAAAATAGCTGCAACTTTTTTGATACTTGTGTTTTTCGTGTAAAAATCGTACACTTTGGGACTTCACAATTATCGTGACTCATTGTACCGTTAATATACGGATATTAATTTAAAAACTGGATCAGCAAAGCTTTAAAATTTAAATTTAATCCTCTTTTTAAAAATCATAATTTAATTTTCTTAAAGTATTAATTTTCTTATTTTCTTTCCAAAAACTATTAACTTCATTCTTTTTATATTAATTTTAAAAGGTCAACGCTAATAAAATTTTTCGTTGTATTTTGCAGTATAATAATTCATCATCAATAATCGAAGTTAGCTCGAAATCTTCAATTAGTTACCTCGATTTCCATGGTGTAGTTCACTATTTTGCCTCTAGTTTGTTTCGGTGAGCTCCAATCAAGATTAATTTTATCAGTAAATTTAATTACTTTTAAATCTTCTACTAAATCAGGTGCTGCAACATAATTTTTTGGTATATTGAAGGCATAAACTTGTTATCATATCAACACTAAATTATATTAAAAAGCTTAAATTAACGTGTAACGTATATTTATTTATATTTTAAATTTAAATGTCGAATCTAATAATTATGAGAATATTTTGTATAGATAGCCATTGAAAATGTGTTATTCAAATTTGTTACCTCCTTCCAACGTAGTAATATTTTTTTCAAGAATGTTTGGAATGTTGGGGTTAGGCTGTTTGATGACGAGACGGTAGGTTGTGGCAGCTAGGAGTCCAGTGAATGTTTTAGGAAACGGAGTGGAGTCGTCGAAAATTTTATCCTGATTACTAAATAATTGCACTCTATACCAAGTATCTGGGCATACATCTTTTGCGTGTAAATCCACATCATTGATCAAAGTTATGCTCGTTTCATTTACGGTTATTATAAAATGTAATGCCTGGGAAACTGTAACAAACAATAATTTATATCAGAAAAATTAATCTACAATTAACTTTCTAGTTCATTATTTTCGCATATTTGTTTAAGTAAAGCTAACCTAAGCATAGCGTTGTAAAGTTTCCCCATTCACCGACTAAATTATTACGTCCTGGTACATGAATTATGCCACGTGCTCTATATTCTGTTCCAGGGTTTAAAGTTTCTACAACCATGTCAACGGGGACAGTACTTGTTAATACCGGTATGTCTTGATTCACAACAAGAATAGAATTCGTCTACAATCAAATGTATTTGCCTTTTTTAGCTATTCCATAGGCTCAAATTTTGTGTATTTAATAACTCGTGTGGATTAAGTACACCCACTGTCTATTAATCCAGTCCGAACAGATTAAAAAAAATACGAAACTCCAGAAAATCTAGCCTGGTAAAATACGTCTAAAGATATATTATGTATTTTGTTGCATTCGTACAAGTAAGCTTCTTTATTAATTTAAATTTCGTTCGAATTGAATAATGGGAAGTGGGTATATCAGCCCAATGATTATTTTTCGTGTGAGAATTAACATTCTTATGCAATTCTTTGTGTAGAACACTTGTAGAACAGAAATAGCACTTTATACTCATAAAATGTTACTTCACGCATTTACTGTACCTGCTGACTTGTATAAAATGTTGTTCGTCTCTTAGACACTCTACATTGTATTCAAACTTACTATTCTTACCCAAATTTCGAAGCTCACATTGACTACCAATGTTTTATATTCTTCTTTCGGGTCTAAAAAGATTCTCACACTCGTGGGATCTATTAGATCGACGGTTGGAGCCGGTGGTGAATCAATCCCTGCAGATTGAGACAAAACGGTTTATAGTTGGTTCTGAGACTATTACAATTTTATTAAAAAAGATTCATACTTATTTTACAATATGGAGGATAAAAAAAAGTATTATTGGTATTTTGACATCCAATCGTGCATGCTCCTGTAACGAAGTTGCAACGATCATCTATACATGTTCCGCAGCTTCGTGTACAATCGTAACCGTAACTTAACGCAGGGCATCCTGAAAATAATATATTACGTTATGTAACATTATATTTTCGTTAAATTAATATTTTTAGGTATTCCACATTAAAACAGTTCAGGTGAAATAAAAATGAAATTCTAGTGTGATTCCAGGTAAAATTTTAAGTCCTAGATATTTGTAACTTCATACGAAAATTCAAATTTCAAGATGCTTGGTACACCTTCTTTAGATTACCTTAATGATATCTAAACTGAGAAATTAAACTTTAATATTTATATTTTTAATTTTCTTTTAATTTAATTAAAATACTAAAAATTTCAATATTGAGGCTGAACTTTACAGTTTCTGTCTTATTATCTGCATAGTAATATAAAATACACGCTCAGAATCTTCGTGAAATTTATTTTGTTGTAATTAGTTCCATCATCTAGTACAGTAGTACCTGAAGTTCTAGGACTAGGTGCATTACCAAGTGAATTTTCAGATAAAATTCCAGGTAGAGTTCTAGATGTTAAATTTTTAAACTAGCTACGAAAAATTAAAGTTCAGTCAAACTTATGGAAGCTGTGGTGGGGTGTGGAAAAAAAAATTTTATCGAATGATTTGAACCCTCGATTAGTTTGTCTTTTACCAAGCAATATCAATACGCTTTAATTTTAAGTGGTTCAGGAATTTTTTTTTGATATTCTAATTTGAACATTCTTATCTTTGTTGGAATTACGAAACAAAATATTCTTTTAACTAGATCAACAGGATTTCAATATTAATTTATTTTATAATAAAATGAATATAGTTTGAATCATTCTACTTATAATGCATGCATAACATTATGTACTATATAAAAAAAATATCATGAATGGGTTTGGTTACTTACTATCATTGCAGTGTGGTGTTGAATTAAAACCCGGTGCACAAAAGCATCCATGATTATCGCATGTCAATAAATTTTTACAATCGCCATTGTTCGGAAATAGTTTGGAACAGGTTACGGAACAGTTGATACCGGTTGTATTTTCCGGACACAATTTCCTGGATTCTGCAATAAGTTTAAATGAAATCCTTACTTTTTTTGCAAATAAATTTTATAAAAAGAGCACCGGCATTTGTGGCCTATCTATAAAATTTATAAATTTATAAATTGATTTAGCTTAAGATCTGTTAGTGCCACATTTTTATGGCATAGTTTATTAAACATAAATAGTAACAATTAGAAATTTTAATCTTATATTTTAACACTACCTTTGCTTATAGATGTATGTTTTTGATTGGTAGAGTCAATAATCTTTGAAACACCGTCTGCCGATATTTTTTGGCACGTAAGTTCCGGCCAAACGTATGTGACGCTTGAATCTTGATGAGCTCTTACTTTTCTAACTTTTAACGTATCTGTAAAAAAATTGAACCAAACCATTTTTATGATGCTAAAAAAGTGAAGAGAAGGTCGTTTTTTAAATTCTGAATTTAGATTTAAGTACTGACTGTTATAACAGCGTCGCACATTTGAAATGGCCCAATAAAGATTATTCTTATCCGCGCCCTCAGCGAATAGAGTATTTATTTCCAATGTCACAGGTTCTCGAATTCCCGCTGGCAGTTTTTTATTGATTTCTATAGTTTTCCAAACAGGTAGACCGTGCAGATCGCTCCATCCTTTGTTTGCCAAAGTTGCTCCTAATGTATTCACGCCTCCAGTGCGATTTACAAAATTTACAGTCATCATACACTGTTTGCACAAGCTGATCGATATTTTGACGCATATATTTCCATCTGGGTTTGCAGGTATGATCACAGGACTAATCAGTTTCGATTGGGATGTTCTAGTTAAAGAAAATCCATCTGAAAAGAGAGTTTGATTTTTGAAAACTTATGCCAATCGACTGCAGAATACTATGAGAATGAATTTGTGTATATATGACGCTTTAATGACTGTATTTGAATTTAAAAGAAATTAAGAAAACTTATGTATTTTAGTAAAAGTAAAAGTATTTTACATAAATTATATACAAATTCAAAAAGATTTTTTCATTTTGAAATTATTGACTAAACTTATTGATCAATTATTAGTTGACTAATTGATTGAAATTGTTAATTATCGTTTTTTTTTAATTCTGGTTAGATCGAATGCGACACCTTGAATTTAAAAATTTTGAATTGTGAAGAATTTAATATATCTAAAGTTTATAATACTGATTTAATGTAATTCACTCAACAATCTTTCAATTTTTTCAGAAATTTGCCATTGTTATAATTAGATGATGAGAGACGACGAGAAAGTTTTTTTATAGATATTATATGATAAATCAGATCAGTTTATGGGCAATATAGTAATCGTCTAGCAACTTTTTTTTAATATATGACAAAAGGTGCACTCACAGTGGTGAAGTTTCATTAACATTCGAGACTTTGATCTTGCATAAAGTAAATATTTTCTGTCGTTCGGTTTCTTCGTAATTTCAGCCAGCTTCTCTATATAACCTAATATTTGAGTATACTGATCATAGATAAATATTGAATTTTGATTTCGAAAATCCCATTTTATTATAAAAGTTTTCCATTCCATCGGTGACAGAATTTCATGCTGTAAAATAAATATTAAAAGAAATGAGAGATCCAATCGCATACTACGCTTCTATATAGGTAACTTATTCTCAAAATTTTAATAGGATTTAACAAATGTATAAGCTGATATTTTTGTTTGTAGAACAAACGATTTCAAATATCATTATTATAATTAATCTTTGACAAGCTGGGTAATTGTTAAAAGATAAGATTTCACTGACATGGTACACATCACGTTTAACAGCACACTCGCCGCTGGGAATAGCTGAGGCTGGTTCAGGTATTCCATCTTTGCACCTTCTTATAACGGAAATGCTATTACTCCAGCCTCCCAGAATGATGTAGAAGCAATCTTTTGTATTACTACTGTCGCAGAGGGCGAAATGTGCATCCGTGTAACCGCGCAACGAAACTGACAGACTTCCGGAGTTTCCCAGTGGTTGGTAATAGGTGAAAATATCGGAAAGCTCGTATTCTATGAAATCTGGACGATATGGAATAAAAGCTTCAGTGTCCATAAAGTTTAGTAATAGAAAAGTACCGTATGGACTGGACAGTTAAAAAGGAACTGGAACAAATATAATAAAAAAATATAAGAATAACTATGTTACCATATATACATGTACGAGAATAAAATTTTTTCTTTATATTTGTTCCTTTTTATCATATATATACTAATCAACGTTATTTTGTATATTTTTTCTTGTGTCTTTTTAAGTCTCCAGACCCTTAGGATAGATAATATCCCTCCATGCATGTGTGCAATGATGTTTCCCTTAATCTTATGACTCAAATATTCGTTAAGGTGACTCCATCGTTAACGATCAAATTTGATTCCAAATCTGATCGTTCAAAAAGAGATGAAAATATTATAAACAATATTATATAAACATGATACTTTTAGTATTGCGTATATAAGGTATGAGACTTAGTGATAGTACAAATAAGAGCGCGAGCTAGTGATCGAACACTCCGGTGCTTAAACCGTTTCCTCTTTTGTGATTAGTCAAATGGATCCAGACATATAGAGTTGGTCAATCAACCTCATTGTATAATCGCTATATTTTTCAGCTATTTTTTGACGTAGGTATCAGAAAACATTTATCAAATACTTATGAAAACGTCCGTTTCCCATAAGCTCCTCCTCTCCTTGTCCTTACTACTTGCTTAATAAAACTGAGAGAAAAATTAATTTATTGATGAATTACCTTCCCAACGACTATCAAAAACAGGAGCCATTGGTTTGATCGTGCTATCCACGTAATTCCATTTGCCTGTTCTATTCCAAAACGTGGAACATGGATCCATGTGGCTCATCTGGCAGGTTAAATAATCACGTACCGGAAACACATACCTGTCATCGGGCAGTACTGTTTTCACAAAAAAATTATTAATATATCAATGTCTTAATTTGTCTTTAAGTTACTTAATATTACGACTACATTAAATATTCTGGCAAGACAGATGTGTATTGCAAAAGATTGGCATTGCCTTCAATTCCATACCCAGTTTACAACTAATTAATAGTTATTTTACAATATTCAATTTCTATAAAAATAAAAAAAAAAGACAAAATTTCAATTGCGTATATAGTGGACTGAGCATGTTAATTTTTGTTAAGTTTTAACACGATTTATAAGACTTTAACTTACTGTAAGACTTGTTAGCTATATTTTGGTTGTAGGCTGGTTGCGTCCATAACAGGTTGATATTCCAACTCAAGGCGCTGTCCTCCTCATCGGTGATGCAGAATATCTCTTTGTATTTAGCATTGTAGAGTGTCCAATACTTTTCTTCTGGTCCAGAAATTATGAAAAACTCTCTGCTAGCCACACGTGCTGTCATATTCGCAATCAGTAGCAAAAGGATCCATGGTAAAGTGTTCTTCATTTCACGGTACGTAATCACTGAAAAAAAAGAATATCAATTAGGAGTTAATTTATTGTATGGTATGTAACAAAAAAAGTTGTGGTTGAGGATGATACGATTATGTATAACATTACTAATGTCGTTCATCATTTATTGATTTACTTATTGCCGAAAGAATGAACAATTGTTAAAAGCATTTAGAAGTTCAAAAGGGTTGTTTCAATTTAGTCCATAATAATATATAGGCAGAGACGTTGAAGCATACACGCGGATTTCAGACGTTTACATTACAAATGACCAGGAGGTGAAGTCTTCACGAATAGCGCAAACTCAAATTCACAGTCGGCTAAACTCTTACACGCAACACTTGATCCTTGAATCACTAAATGCATAAAAGAAAAGTCACTTTTAGAGCTGAAAGAAAAGGAGTCACTGGGAAATCACGAAACGAAGACATGAAGGCAACTGAACTGCTCGTTCACGTTACAAAACTCACTAGTGTAGCGCTCAACTTGTCGATGAGTCGCGCGTTGGAGGAAATCTAACTTCCTCTCCAGCGCCGGCTCCGAGCCGTCAGATAAGAAGCAATCTCTGATGTTGTCCGGAAAAATGGACGATTCTCGTTCGCGCTTCTCTCTTTCAGTGCGCCTCTTGTGTTTTTTTTTGTTTTAGGAAGCGAGTGAATACTTGGATGTGAGGATCGAGCGATTTGGGAGTGGTCTTTTTGCGATGAACGGAGAAATGGCGTTGTTCTTTTTTTTTCAGTTTTGTGATAGCGATTAATTATCTGAGCGGATGCGAAATAATTAATCTGCTGTTATTGTATATATTATGCACATTTATCTGACGCATGTGTATGTGATTCCATGTACATCTCCAGTTGAAATAGACCGCACTTTAGCTATTGTATGAATAATAATTGCAGTCGTAAATATAATTTTGGGAAAGAATTTTTATAAAGCTTTTACGAAGTAGATAATCGAAAGTTATATAATTAATTACATACCGGACTTTAGCAAGGTACACTATTGACATTTACTACAGAAGCCCTCACATAGTATGAAAGAAATTCAGCAGTTCGATGAGTCATTTATTAAAATATTTGAAAACGAAAAAAATTTTTTCATCCTAAAAACAAAGTAAATCAATGTAATACTTTTGAGTCCTCAGTTTGTTATTGATTTTTATGCTGCATGAATGCTATAATTACAAAATAGTAAATTAAAATATTTCTGTAATAGATTGACAAAGAAATGTTATTACACAGGTGACCAGCAGAAAAAATACAATTAGCGAGTACCGTAAAGCGACTAAAAAGTATAACAGATAGAATAAAAATTTGGTACCAAATTTTAGATACTTAGCCAGATTTGCACTGTGTCAAATATAACTGCCTATGCAACATCTCTAAGTAAAAGCCGTTTTTGACGTACATTATTACATATCAAATATGCAATCAACTAAGTACCCACAATATTTTTTGTAAAATTAAGTTTCAATCTTTAAAAGTAATATCGCCTTTCTTAAAAATTGGAGAGTACAAATATTAACTTCTAAAAAACTCAACCACTCACATTTAGTTAAAAAACGTTCAAAGCTCTTCTTTGAAAATTTAAGTGTCCTTTAACTACTTAAGAATATCTTTCAAAGACAGGCTAGACTTTGATTGCCTTAGAGTTTTAGAGAGTACTGCAAACATCAATTTAATAACAAAAGCCACCCTCTAAACTCTCTAACAACTTTCTACATTTCGAACAAATCAAGTCCTCGATTATCAGCAATTCAAACATCATTCTCGATGGTCAGTATTATCGTTAAAAATGCCGTCTAAAAAGTGGAAAACGCATTATATGTATATCCGCAACGGATCGTTTTCGCCAACTAAGAGCAGTGCGGGAATTTCGTCCTGCCTCGTTCGGTTGAAGTTCGCTTTTTAAGAGCGCCGCGCGTCAGCTCGTCCATCAATCATGCGCTGAAAGTATCCCGCGGAGCGTTTACCGAACTTATCTCTATCGGTCCACCGTAAAACTCACCTCGGTCCAAGTGCATGTATGTACGTGTGTGCGTGCGCGAACGACTCGCGGCTTCTAGGCCATATAGTCGATCCCCTCTTCTTTTCCCCTCTCGGAAAGGAGCAGTTTTTCGCGCCCGCCAGTTTATCGCCCCGTTGCGTGATTTATTCGCCGCAGCCGATTCTTGACACCGTTTGACGCGTCTTTTGCGGCTTTTGCACTTTTTTATTTTACTGCCGGGATATGCATATTGTTACCGAGCTATTATTCCGACTGTCTCTCTCTTTCTCTCTTACTGCAGACTGGCTATTTAACGTTGTGCAATATTTTCAGTTTTTGTGCTTTCGATTGTATTGCTCGTTGGTGCTTTTGAAGAAAATCGTTCCGTTATCGACACTGCGTTATTGGAAGTTACATTGGATCTTTATGTTTGCTTCAAATACCGATCATTAGATATAACGCCCAGTTTATGTCCGATTAAACAATTACTTAAATTCGATACCCTTGCAATGAATTGGTTACTCGAATGCCTTAGCTGATCAATAGTCGATTGATGGCGTTTGACATACTTTGAGCGCCTCAATGAAATGATTCAATGGCACTCTTTCCCTATTGAAAACTACCTATGTGTTAAGAGTCGTAAGAACGCTGTGCTTTATCGAGAAGCTACGGCTCATTTTTTAGATGATTCTTTTGATATACCTTGCACTTACTCTTCCTATGATCGTCGTGAATTATTCGCAGTCGATACACGCGTTCAATTTGAAAACAGTGGCGATACAATGCGCAAGTAAGTTTTTATATCCAATAGTGCGTTTAATTCATTCATGACTCAGACGAATAATGATTGTTATTAGGCGTGACAAACTCCAGCTATTTATACGAATAGAAATGTTCCGATTGGTCGAGATTAATTTTTGCTCTGTTAAAACTTTGGATTTTCATTCGTATTTTTAGGGTGTTCGTGAGAAATGCTCATTGTTTTTAGTATGTTTTAAAAAAATTTGTTTGAAAAAATTTATACAAGTTTGTTTTCTATCGACAAAAATTGGACTTTTCAAAGTCGACTTCAGGGGAAATATAATCTCGCTTATAAATTGATTTGTGGCTAAAAGCCATTCCTTTTTGCCAACCTTTATCGCCTCAGCGTTGATTTATTCGCTTTCAATGAACCGTTTTGTATACAAGCTGATGCGCGTTTATGATAGCTCGATAGCTTTATTTACGGCTCAAAATTATTGTTTTATCGTGTGACAGATTTTATATATCCCATATACACAAATACGTTGGTGTGCACATAGCCTGTCAAGGCTGCTTCTAAGAGATAACGGATTTTAATGGGTGAAACAGCAATACATAATCTCCACAATTTTAAAAACGCACTTTATGTGTTTTTCGATTCTTCTATACCAATTTTTTTGGAATTTTTATTAAATAAAACACTTTTGTTTTGTTAAAAAATGATCCCAATGAGGTTAAATTAAAATGAAATCTTAAAGCAAAACCTAAAAGATCTAGACATCACTTAAAGCTTATGATAACAAATATGACTTTACTTAAAAGGAAAGTATGCGAAAAAGATTGATAGAAAAATCAGTATCTTCATGCACTTATTTGTTTCTATTTCAAAAAAAGATCCGATTTTAGATGAAACATTGGCATTGAATAAAATGAATAGTTGGAAAAAATAATAAATACAAAATAGCAACGTAAGAAAATGATATAAAAATCCAAATATATGGCGTCTAAATTGAACAATCAATCGCATAAGTTTTATTTTTGCTTCGCTTCTTGCGGATATCACTTATTTTATAAGCAGATGAAATGGGTTAAATAAACGAGCATCATATATAATAATCGTTTATATGCTACGCAATACAAACAATTGTTAAATTTATTTCACCTGAGCATCTCTTCAAAAAGATGTTCACCCAAGACTATTAGCTACGACTGCATGGCTATTATCTAATATACTTCTATTAACAGCATCTTTATAGTGTTCTCGAAGAAGATACATACAATGCGGGCGGTAGTTGCAACATTTTTGGAAACTCGGTGAATGGCCCAAAAGCCCGAAATTATCCCAGTTTTAAAGTACCGGTGAAAACCCAATTTGCGGCCCATAAAGCCCCTTACAATCGGGTATAGTACAACATAGAACAAAAAGGATCAGGCGTATGTGCAGCTGCGGCTGGCAGACGCTTTAAAGTCTGCCGTAATGCCGTCACATTACATCACGGTCACTTACACGGCGTGGAGTTCTTTCTCTCTCGCGGTCCCAATAAAGCCGCAAAAACGAAAGCCACTTAAAATGCTAAAGAGCTGCGAGCTCTCTTCGTTCGGTCTACATATATATATGTATATACCTGCCAGCGCAAGTAATAAAACAAAGCAAGAGTAATTTCGTCCTCGTCCTTCTCGTTTAGAAAAGGGCTTTCTGTCTCGCGAGAGGCTTTATTACCATCCCCGGCGCCTCAAGCTTAACCGCGGCTTTTTTCACCGATATAGACGGCAGGGGCGCGCTGCAGCGGCCCTTTGCATAAGCACAGCAACACGCGAGATTATGGGTCCTCGTAGAAAAACCGGTATATGAGTGATAAGCCTTCGGAATGTACTGTAGTGGTAGGTTAGTAGTTGACTGCTTGTTGCGAGTGATTAAAAATTGAAACTGTGTACGTTTATTATTGCAATAGTTTTCATTTTTCGGTTTGATTATAGCATGTCTGCGCAAGATCTATTTACAGTAGTCTTTAAATTAGAAATCACATGACAATTCGAAAAAATTAATATTAAGTTTTGGCTCTTATTTAAAGACTTTTTTTAGGAGTTATTCGTGCAACTATTTTACAGAAATAATACGATATGAAGAACCATTTTTGATAAAGTTTGGAATAGTATTAAAGAATATGATATAGAAATTATTAAGTAGAATTAGCTAAAGCGTCAGCAAAAATGTGAGATCGTTGACTGCAGACGGGTCCGCGAGGTGTGGTGGGACTTATACCTTCCTTGCGCTGCACGCGATATTATAACGAATTTCCGAACAGGAGCTTGAGAAAACAAAACAAAACCATACTAAAATAAATTTTACCCATAATAATACTTCATGTGTTTTTTTAATGCAATATCTTCTTGAAAAACTTCTAAAACTGTTTGAATTTTTTACATTATATGTACACTTTTATCAACTGAGCGAAACCAAAATTTGAATATTAAATTATTCTAGTCATGTAAAAATATCTACTTTCTCAATGTAGAATTAAGTATTATATTTAAGAATGAAAAATGCTGTTTAGAATTATATAAAAGATTCTCAAGCAGTGTAAAATTATTGTGTATATTGGTAATTATATAAATTATTATAGTGTAGTGTACGGGTTTGCAGTAATATCTTTTTTTGAATTATACCCGTACAAACCACAAGATATATTCGGAATGCGATAACATTGTTCATTTTAAGAGTATTCAATTACAAGCGAAACTGCGAAAAAATTCGAATTTCATTTTCAAGACATAAAAAATTCAAACGAATCAAAGTGTAAAGTGCAAAATGAAATATAATAATTATAGTTCACATGCAATTCCTCAAAGATTGCGAATAAGATCTCTTAATATAGATATATAATAATTATTTTATTCATATGAAGCCGGTATTATATTTAAAACTTAAAATATTATTAGTTTTTCCTATAAGTAGACTCTATGTATTAAAAACCAACTGTACATGCTGTGTAATTATACTAAGCCATTGTAATCGCATACTTCGTATCACCAAAGCAGCTGAATCTGCCAAAAAAGCATCGATCGTCAGAAATCATTAAAGTGCTGCGAGCACGGAAAGAAAGGTAGACACCAATAAAGCAGAGAAAGTCAAAGAGAGAGAGAGAGAGAGAGAGAGAGAGAGGAAAAGGGAGAAAAGTATATGTAGGTACCTAAACACAGTGGGAGGGAGATTGATGGGCGAGAGACGAGAGACCGTAAACTAATAACGATTCGAATCACATAAATCACCCACCGGTGCTTACACAATACAGACTTTCTGGAGCGCATCGTATATATCCCAATAAGAGAACTCTATATATATATATTCGACTTTTTTCCCTTGTGAAAAAGTGGGTTGCACCTCGATTCCGTCAGATATGATTGTTTACTTTACCGCAGTGTGAAAATTGATAAGTATTGCAGTATTATTGAAGTGTTCGGTATAGACTTAAAACTGGACGATTGCGATTAAGTTATTCGTAAGATAAGTGTTCTTTGCAGTGATTCATTGCCGTTGTTCATTTATAAAAACAATTTATTTATCTTGCCGAAATACGCTTTACCGATTTCTTAACAAATAATTTTTTCGTAACCAACTTAACTGCAGATAACAGTTTTTTTGACCGAAAATTATCTTTTTTTTTAAATGAAAAAATTCTAAATTATCTTAGGTACAATATAAAAAAAAAAAGTATTTTAAATACCTTATCGCGTATCGCAGAAATCAGCATTAATATTTCACTCGCAGTACGAAAAAATCGCAACCCCGATCTCAGTAAACGCAGCGACTCACACACACCACATAAACCATTCGCACTCTATTCACTATCTTCGATAAATCTTTCCTTTGACAAATTCTCAAGAAAAAATGAAAAAAAACGGCCGATGGAAGATGATCCTAGTCACTCCATGACTTGTAGCAACTATTTTTTTAACGCTGCCACGAGAAAGTAGCGAGCCTCCGGAGCACTTGACACTTCCCAGATACATATATAACGGCTACAGCAACGGCGATCGCGCATGCGCCTCTGTAGCTTTCGGTACTTTATTACCACGAGCGAACTGGAATGTATATGATATCTATCTCTCTTTCTTTCTCTCTTTATATGTCTTCCTTCCTTTTTTCGTCACCGGATATAAAGCCGCTGTGAGTCTTGTACGAATCGGTCGTGCAGCCGTACCGGACTTGCTGATACTACTGTGTGAGTGCATCGCTTTCGTTTTCTTCCACGCTGACTCTTCTTGTTTCTCTTCTTTTTTTTATTCCTTTCGTTCCTTAATCGCTGCCGGTTGATTCATGCGCTTGTGCAGTGTGAACAATGCAGCAGCTTTTTCTCTTTTTAATTGTAGATATATATAATGTTATCGGAGCTGAAATTTTATCCGTTGAGCAAATATTTTGACCCATGTGTTCTATTAAAATGATTTCATTTGATTGTTTTAAAATATTTAGCAGAAGAAACTCTTGCATATTAACCCTTTAACGCACAAAATCCACATAATTGTATGATTGGCTTCAAGGTTCTGTAAAGGCTGCAGAGTTTGGAAAAAAATTAACCTAAAAGCCTTATCGGGGGTGAAAAAACATTTTCCAATCGATCCTGACTCAGCGAAAATGTTTTTTACGGTACCGCCCTTATATAAGAACATCACGTTTCGCATCTAAAATGATTCCAAAGCTGCGAAAAATGACTTACGTATTGAAAAAGCGTTTTTAAAAAATTTCGCCTCCGCAAAAATTGATTTTTTTGGAGAAAATGTCTGAAAAAACTCAATTTCCCATAATTTTCCGCCCTCGAAACCATTTTATTCGTAAAGAGCATCCTCGAGAATCCCCGATAAGGTTTTTAGACCCGAGAAGGTTTACAGAGTCTTGAAGCTAATCATACATTTACGTGGATTTTGTGCGTAAATGGTTAAAATATAATTATTTAATCACAAATCTAAACATCGTAATAATAGAAGATACATAGAAATTTTACTGTTTCAAGATATTACGGTATATAAAAATAATCTAGGATAGAATGAAATTAGCTACTTAGCTTACCGATCGGTTTGTGCATGTTTTGTAGTAAGACTATGCGAATGTTTATTATTCGAGACTGATCGATGAGGAATAGACGCGAACTAACGGAGAGACAGTCGTGCGGTGAATTCACAACACTGCGGTATACAATAACTGGATCTTGTTGATGCTTTGAAATTTTCAAAGTGAAGATTAGATCTTGTTAGATACGTTTTTTTCATAGGTTATTTCGTTCATATTATTAATTAACGTTTCTTACCAATTTTATAATTAGCGGTAATAAGTTGACCTTACACAAATTGTTTAGTTGAAATGATTAATTCAGTGTAGACCAATTAAGTGATATTCGATGAAAACGGAAGTCAGTGATAAAGTGGTAATAAAAATAATTTTAGAAAAAATTTGCACCATATAATACATGTAGATACAGGAATACATGGAATAATTTATATTTTAAAAGAAAAAGTTATCAGTATTTGAATCGAGTAGTAAGAACACGCGATGATTTTGCCAGCGATTTTATTTACTGAACAACGTAATGTTAGCTCGATATCAACTAAATCTATCAAATTACAAGTTCATATGGCAGAGATAATTGAATTCACATTCACTGCGATACGACATTCATGCTCTCTTTATTAGGGTCATTGAATGATGTCAGCGTACAGTATGTTATGTGATTCGAATTATTATCGCTATAATATGTATAGTTTCGGACGATCGTTTATGCAGTCATGTGACTCGCGATGGCTGAAAATATTTTGATATGTTAATAAAGTGTCTTATAATTTAACTGACAATCAAATAACAATGCTAATTTCTAGCGATGAGTATCGTTCAATTATTAAAGTTCTGTTTAGTGTACGCAATTTATTATTTAAATATTTAGCCGTTTCACTCGATTCTTTTAGTGATATGCAACAGGCAAACATTTTATAAGCTACTATTAATTTTCACCGTTCCATAGGTATAAATACTATTTTGAAAACAATTTATAACAATTAATTTAAAAATGTTTCATCAATACTACCAGTTTTCATCGTTTCTAGCTTTTATTTTAATTAAACTATTCCTTACAGAAGCTTTACCTTAAGCATAGAGTACCAAACAATTGGACATTTGAATGTGAAGCTAAGCGAGAGTCGATAAAACAGAACTGCATAATCCAAAGACAGAATGAGGTCAGCATAGATATCTTTGCATGCAAATCCCGTCTAACAGAAATAGTCCATCGTGCGAAGAGGAAGAGAGGATCGCACGAAAAATCGGCCGAGATCCGTTGCGCGCGTATACAGTTGTACACCTATCTCCTTCTATATTTATATACGCGCGCGTGTGTATGCTCTTCTAAACAAACCCACGAGACGAACAGTAGTTCGGAAGGCAGCCGCTATATTCTCATTTGCATGCGTCACTTGAGGCAGCAACCGGGCGCTCGCGACTGTTTGACGTAAAGTATTCGTCACGCGGAAAGAAGAGAGAGAGAGAGAGAGAGAGGAGATTAATATATATATATATATATATATAGGAGGCAGCGAAGCGACATGTGGCGGTGCGGGAAAATCGAGTGGTGAGACTTTTTAAACTAATTTCCGCGGCTTATCGACGCCAATTCCTACCTTATCGGCGCCGATATTTGGTCATGTTTAATTCTTTTCTTTACCTTGGCTCTGATTTAGTATTGAGTTTTGCATAGATCAAAGCGCTTTTTTCGTGCCGGATATAAAATGTATCTGCGTGTATATCTGGTGGCTTTCTGTAGTTTTGGAAAATAGGCAGTATTCGGTTAGAGTCATTACTTCATTAGTAATGTCAGTGTAATGTGTCTTAACAGTTTTAATTTTATAAGATCTAATGGGGAAATTAATGTCAAATTGGTATTTGACTTTTATACAATAACCCAGTATGCTTATAATTCAAATAATAATATTACTCTTTAATTATACTACTATATAATATTCTTTCATATTATTGTATATTAAGATGTGTTTTATTGCTATAATTAAGATGAAAAGAAGCAGAAGATAAGTTATACAATATGTACACTTGATAAAGTTAGCAGTTTTGCTTTACCGAGCAATTCAAAATATCTTTTTATTTTTTAATTAATGTAAAAATTGTAATTGTAAAAAACGTATATATTTAAATAAATGAAGGCATTTATGATTAATGAGAAGGAGTAGAACTTTATAAGTTCGGTTTTGATAAGTATATCTTAAAAAGATTGAATAGGTTTGTTTTGATTGTAGAGTTTATTTTGCAAGTTGCTGAAATTCTTGTATTCTTGTTTATTCTGTAAGTTGCTGAAACATAAAAAACTTTAATCAAGTTCAATCAAGTGTAACATATTTACGCCTTTTTTCTGCAAAATGAATATTAATTACTTCGATCAGGATAAAGTAATTAGTGCAGCCTAATTGATTGGGCCTTGGTAGAATGAGCGGGAAGACTATCGTAATATCATCTTAACATTAGGGCCTTATTGTTGTCTCCTAATTTTAGTTTGAGATGGAGTCTAGTGAAATAACTTAAGTTTCTTTTATTGGCGTACCTGAAAAGATCCTGTCGTGATAAGTAATAATGTAGATGTGTAATGTGTAATATTTATAATAAATATTTATAATAATTTATAATAATAAATAAATAAGACATTAATAAGGCATGCAAATGAACAAGGCAGTGGTCAGCGTTAGGTGATAATTACAGGATAATTAACATTTTATAGTGCTCATAAAAATATTCCAGATAATATAATGAAGTAGGGATGAAAGCTGACCCTGATTAGAATGTCTATTGCCGTGACCAGTATATAGTTTATATATATATACATTTTAGTACCTGCATGGTCAGTATACTTTTGGAAGTCTAATCAAGGCAGTCATTCTCATCTAGTCTTCCTGTATTATGTAACTAATTATTATTAATTAAACTATAAATGAATTAAATAAAGAAATCAAATTTATAGTCTAATTATTCATTAATTAAATTCACTCTTAGAAAAGTGATGACCGGATGTTGTAGAGCAATTAAAGACACGATTTGATTGGTTACAAGTAGAAAGTTTAAAATGTTGTTATGTAAATTAATATGTTAATTTAAAATTAGGAAAGAATTATGTATGTTCGTCTGAATAAATTCTTAAAAAAATCTTTCGTACATAATTCTTTCGGAGTTTATAGGTATATTAATGGATTTTAAGTAATCTCTATTTTGATATTATTTTCTAACATCAAAGATTAGAGCGCCTTGTTATCTATAGTTTTTTGTTACACTAAATATTTTGTGTGACTAATATTTTATAAGGAAGATTAAATTATTAGTAAAGAAGGACACAATATGAAGTGAAAACATTTTTTAATTTGCAAGTATTTGTTAGAGCAGTTGATCAAAGACCCGCATGTAAAAAAAATTGTACATTAATATTAGTAAAATATAATATAGAAAATTGTATTAAAAGAATAAAAAAACTAATATAGATTTTTTAAAGGTTTAAATAAGTGAATTTAGGAAATCTGATCAGGCGAAAATTTATTTCCACTCATTCTACCTGAAATTTAAAAGAAAGATTAGTGTATGTGTTATATTAGCTAAATTATAACTATTTTTATGAGCACGCCGAATTAATAACTGCAATTTTCATTTCTCAATCTGGTTTCGATCTCACGTCGTATATAATCGCAACAATTGTTTAGCTTAAAATAAGAAAACTAATTGTACACTAATGAAAAAGATGATGAGTACGTGCATACAATAATAAACGTTAATAAGTATTTTATATTAAATTGTCTGGTATTGACGTAAAGTCAATTAAAACTCTAAATTAACCTGAAATAATCATAGTTTTATGTAGATTTTGACGTTTTTTAGAGTGTACGCTGGGCTTCCAAAAAAAAGGAAGAATGAATCGAGGTCCCATGGTGTAATGGTTAGCACTCTGGACTTTGAATCCAGCGATCCGAGTTCAAATCTCGGTGGGACCTTTTTTTTTTCTTTGTATGTCTTTAATTTACAGAGCTGACTATTTTAACTAAGCCATTTTTGAGATTTCCACTTTTTAAAAATCTTCTTTTAATAAATTTTATATAACAATTTCTGATGATATATCTATTTTAGTAATTTTATAAACATTATTACATAAGCAAGTTTTAATTAACATAGAACTAATAATTAATGAGTGTTTCTATACAAATGTTTATTGTTAATACTAAAAATTTTTATGATAATTTATAATGAATTATACGACGGATTATTATCTATTCTAAAATTGTGTGTATATGTATATGTATTATGCTACAATATTTTTTGAGCTCTTGGTAGACGTTCTTATCGTCTTTGCAGTTGTATGTACATATTAAGAAAAAAGACTTGTGTGCGTGTGATAAACAGCTAATCACATTCTTTTACTTAACTTATAATGAGTGAACTGCATCACCTTTCTTTATACAAATATAATGCAATCTCATCCTTTGTATGAAAAAATTTATAAAAATTATTTGAAAATGTTTCATTTCAAGCATTATAAATGTAAATTATTATATGCTAATTAACCCATTAACGACCAAGACCCCGAATTTTCAACATCTTTTTCAAGACCTTTTTTCAACTAAAAAAAGGTTTAAAAAAAATTTGAAAAAGATCATATCCG